>JAODPA010115042.1:0-18952 GCA_025585075.1 Nepenthes mirabilis
ATGCGCACTAGAACATGCACTTGAACCACCTTGACTAGACATCCTTTTCTTAAAAAACTCTTTCTCGAGTTCTTTTTCGTGAATAAGAGCTTGGTCCAATACTTCACCATAAGTCGACAATTTCAACATCGCCAACTGCTGCGGATATCATCTCTCAAGCCCTGTAAAAACTTTCTCGCCTTCCTTTCTTCGTCCTCCACCATGTACGGAGCATATCGGGATAGCACGATAAATTTTACATCGTATTCAACCACTGCCTGGTTGTCCTACCTCAACCAAATAAACTCTTCTTTTTTTTCATAGAGACTGGAAGGAAAATACTTTTCCATGAATGCAGCTTCAAATATAGCCCAAGTGATCTCGTTCTCAGGCAATCCCAGGGCTCTTTTCTTCATCTCCCACCAGTGATGAGCTTTGCCTTCCAAACAATAGGTGGAAAACAATATTCTATCCTCTTTCGAACATCGGATGACTGCGAACACCTTCTTGAGTCGTTGAAACCACGTATCCGCCTTTATTAGGTCTAGCTCACCGATAAATTCTGGAACTCTTTTTTTAATGAAGTGGCCATAAGCAGACACCCCAGATTAGCAGGAGCATGAACTAGAGCTGGAACTGGAACTGGAGCTTGGTTCCGCTGCCCCATGGTCTCTATAATGTCTACTATCCTTCTAAGCAAATTCAGATACTCCTTTTTCTTGCTAAGTAAGAAAAATATATTAAGATATAAAATTTATAAAAATTTATATTCTATCTCTAAATATTTTGCCAACTTGGAAGTAGAACACAGAGGTTGGGACATCCCCCGAACGACATGACACTATTCATGAATAGTAAATTAACAAAATAACACAGGAATAGTCCCAGTTACAAATTTATGATATATACTGCATCCATGTGCAGATCCTTAGACACAATCAAATAATCAACAGTTAAGATCTAGACAAGTCCACCCAAATCTTGTGATACCACACTGAAATCAATGCTCAAGGCCGCAGTCATCTCAGACAGTATGCATCACCTCGGTCAGATGCATGTATCAGAAATAGCTTTGGAGGTTTCAGCATCAGCAACACCCGGGCAGCAGCAAGGCATCAGTAAATTCTTTGGATAGCTGCTCGATCAATTGCATGAATCACGGTAATATCAGTAGCAGCAACTCACGGGCATCAGCATGGCTTTCCATGGGCAACTTCTTAATAATGCTTCACGAATAAGGTAATTAACTAATAGTTAATATGCAACAACACACACCACTAACGGCAGCAGCATACCATAGTTGGCAGCCTCATGCTTCAACGGAATTCCAAAATTCATCAGGAAGATAGCTCTTATATGGCAACATCTTATTTCATCAAAATTCTAATAATTCAGCATCTCATTCACACAACATTCAGCATGACACCAGCTAAATGGAGCAATCTAAAGACTACAATTTAGCTTTGCAGTCCATTATTTTCCATCTGTATATCTGCAATCACAATTGGCAGCCTCATACGGCAGCAAAATACCAAAAATTCAACAGGATGACAGCTCCTACATGCCAGCAATTTACTTTAGCAAAGTTCCGATAATTCAGCTGGAAGACATCATACACACAGCATAGGAATTCAGCAGGAAGACATCACACACACAACAACCCCCTGCAGTTGGTTATGCTCAGTCAAACCATCAAGCTCCTCTATACATGAGGATGAGAAGAAGGAGAACGTTTCTTTTTTGGCTTTTTTTAGTTTTTCTAGGACAGGTTTTAGCCTAAAGCCATCAGAAGGAGTGTCTTGGCCATCACAAGAGTCCTCCATTCCATGTGATCCGGGAGCAGCGAGCTGCTTGTGAAACTCCAAAATATTCTTTCTCAGCTTACCAATATTGGTTCCCGGGCTTGGTTCCCCACTCTGATGATAATCTGGAAAAACATGGTATGGAGAGAAAAATCTGGGAGCATTGCCAAGAGCAGGAGATCCTACGGTCTCATCATGACCATTAGATCTTCCTCGAGCATCCAAATGGTCTGCATCCATAATAGGTCGAATAGGCATGAGAGGTTCATATGAGCCCATCTCATCAGCAGCATTCAAAATTCCACGTTTCATAATATCTGCATATGATACTGGGTGCCGCTCTACTTTGATGTTTTCTTGATGAGAACAGCTGCACATAAGCACATCAACCACTACCTGGGTAAGGGATTCTTGTTCTTCAAGAGCAGAATCTCGTCCATCAGTGGAAAGAAGACCAATACATGATTTAACAATAATGGGGTCCATCAATAACTTATCAACTTTTACTAGGGAACCCAAATCCCAATCAATGGGAAACTGGCTTCTTCAAGAGAGCTGTCTGTTGATGCTACCCAAGATTCAGGATGTTGTTGGCACATCTCCTTATTCTCTGTAGTCTTATACTCCAATCTAGGAACTAACAGACCAGTGGGCTTCTTCTAATGTTCTCTCACAACCTGAGCCCGTAAAAGGTCATTTCGATCCCTAACCATAGACATAACAGCTTCAACATCGGGCTGTAGAACATCCATCTGATATTCCATAACCAAATCAGATGAAACAGCATCAATGACAGGATCTGTATAAATGCCTTTAGTTTGGTAGGAATTTAGTGGCATATCATCAATCCTAATATCCACATTCTGAGATTTGTCCTCAGCAACATCGCCATCTAGTAGCTCTAGATCCATGTGATCAACCGAAGCTTTACCTAGAGCAGAACCAGGATCAGGCTGGCAGGAACAGGACACATTCACACCTGGTGGATCTAGTCGCTGCTCAATACTAATGTCAACCTGAATGCTATCATTCACACAAGGATCTAAGTTCTTAGGGCTTTTATGAGTAGCTTCCTTCACTGCAAAATTCAGAGGAGCTAGCACGGGTGGGGGAGCAGGTTTAGCCCTCCCCGTTGGCCTATATATCATTTTTGATTTGCATTGGTTAGCATTATGTCCAATTTCCTACAGGTGGTACAACAAGACGGCTTCCATTGATAATCTACCTCTACTTCAAGAACCTTGGCTGAGCTTGCTTCAGACTCCTTGCCACAATTCAATCTAATTTTTGCAGGGAGTGAATCATCACCTCCCACTTTAACACAAATTCGGGAAAATTGCATACGCTCCATACTCGCCGTATTGGAATTCAACAGGATAGGTTTGCGAACTCCACTAGCTATCCAACTAAGGCCTAAGGTGGTCCAATATTCAACCGGAATGTTAAGCAATGTAATCCAAATCAAAATTTTTTTGTGTCTTTCCTTAGACATAGGCATACCCGAAGTCCATCTTTTGAGGAAGAGGGTTTTCCTTCCAAAGGCCCAGGGACCATTAGCCAGACAGGAATTCAATTGAGCTTCAGAAGCAAAGAAAAAGAAAAAAAAACTATTTTCATTCCTAACTACATGACAGATGCCAAATCGATACCAGATTTTTCGTGCAATGGAATTCATAACCTGAAAATGTAACGGTTTGTCGTAGAAATAACCCACTAACGTCGCCCCCCATATGTCCAGGCTCTTCTAAATAACATCAGTAGGAGGAGAAATGGTGAGCACATCCTTATCGATTGATTGGGGTGGAAAAAATTTAAGTTGAGTACAATGCCTAATACCTTTGTTCTGAACAATAGCAGCCCAGGAGGGCTGGGGATAGTCTAAAATTCGCCAAATGTTATTTGTGAAGAAACAGAGTCAGTAGCAGGGGCAGTAGGAGCAACATCAGATTGAGGACTAGGGGGCAGGCATGATATCAATGAGTCAGCTTGGGGGCTAGCTCCTAAATATGTTGGAGGCACTATCACTGAATCATCCAATGATTCCTTATGCGACATAAGTTGTCGCCTATCGGCCAAATCCTCATATGGACCAGGGGAAAAGCATTTTGCACCGACTGGCGACTATTGCAGTGTTCCATCGACTTCATACTCTCTAAGAAGGATGCACCTAGGAGAAAAGATTGTAATATCTCATCCCTCTACAACGGGAGGAAAGAATGAGAGGATTGGACTAAGGATTTAGCAACGTCCACCCACGAAGAAGAAGCAACAGGGAGAAGAGGTGGAGAAGAAGGCCAGGGAGGACCAGACGGTGCCTCCAAGAGACTAGCCATGGCCGACGCCGGTGCAGACACGAGCAGTTTCAACCCTAAGTCTCGCCTATGCAAATTTGAAAATCTAGAGAGAAGGGTGAGCTTCTCTCCTTGTGCATGCAGAACATGATCATTTGGGAATCCAAATTTGAAATTCAGGTACACTGACTCTCGATCCCACGGTTACCACCTCTACGAGTAGTTCTTCATCTAGGTGTCATTTGTTAGGTACTAATATTCTTTTAGAAATAAGAACAATGTGGGAGTTTACATTTTGGACACTAACTAGGACACCATAAGTTACACGATCAAACATAACTACTAATCCTAACTTAATTCTAATTGTCCAACCTACATTAACCTACTTATCCTACCCTAAGCTTCTGTATAAGATCAAAATCAAGCTTAAGGTATTTTCTTCTCTGATATCACCGGTGACGGGCTGGATCTCGACTAAGAATTGCTTGAATAATGTCTGTCAATAACTAGATACAATCCACAGGAATTCAACTATATAAATATATAAATCACACAAACACAGGATCCAAAATTGCCACAATTTGTGGCTCCAACGTCGCATCTCCGGATACAACGTCGGGATCGAGAGATACCACTACGAACCAAAAAAAAAACCATAATGACCTTTGGAAACATATGTAATCATTGATACATAGTGGAAACTAAACTCATTGGGATATCATCAAAATAATCAAAATACATCAACATATCCTTCCAACATATACATAAATCCACAATAATCTAAGTTTACAAAATTATCTTCCAAATCCCCAACCTAGCTAACTAGAATCTCTACTCCTCCTCATCAAGTATCAGCTTGTACTTATCTGAAAGTAAGAAAACAGTAAGGGAGTGATCCGAAAGCTCAATAAGGAACAAATATAAGCAAGAACAGATGCAATATACTTAAACTAAATCAAATAAACGAAATAGAATCATAATGAAGTTACATAAGCGTGAAACATGATCAAATGTATTCCCAGAATATAATTAACCTTTCACAATTTATATCTGATTCCTTTAATTTCTAAAACATATAAAAATTTATTCATATGTAGGAATCAGAGCTAGTATGTCTTACCAACTAACGAAATAGCTAAAAGGGAAATGAAATGTGTGTACTTCCACACATTCTAAGGCACTACCCGTACAATTTAACACCCCGTGGTCAGTGGTACACCTTTAACATGATATACAAGGCCATAGTTCTTATTCCACCGAAGCTTTCCACCATGGCCCAGGGGCATACCTTGGTCTACCATTGTAATATCCTAAAGTATGACAGAGAATATCACACTCTAAAATACAAATCTTTGGTCCAATTTCTTAATTACATATTCTTTAGGAAAATTTCACTCTTAATTCTTACCACATAGTTCTAACTCTATAGAGAACGGTTCATATTTGTTAACTCATTGTGGGGCTCCCTTTTTATACTTTTCATATCAAATACACATATTCTTATTATACAGTTTTCAAATGACTTTAAATACATGCATAAATTGACATAATGCTTAACAAAATTAGGAAATTCCTTTTACAATGAGCACAACAAAACATTATAACTTCTTGACAACAATTTCAACATACAAGGTTCCTAACATAATTTTTGGAACATCCAAAATAACATATATAAAATACATGTGAATAAACATTATATAATTAAGATAATCACGTTCAGAAAGTTAGGGATTCTAATTTTCAAAGCCAAATTCCACACATACCAAAAATAATGGGAGAAAAACATAGACGAGGGTTAGGGTTTTACCAAATCAATACAATGCCTCACAAAACTACAAAATCGAGCAAGAAATCAACATATATGTATGTTTAATCTGTGGGTATTTCAAAATTTAGGTTTAAACAGACATTTGAATAAAAATACCCAAAAGCAATGGAACGAAAAGAGTAATAGGAGAAAGAAAAGCATATGAGTGCACTTGCCTTTACTTGATCTACAAGTTTCTCAACTAGCTCTAACCCAAAAATGAACTTGAAAGCCTTGATCTCCTCTTCTCTCTCTTCTTCACTGCATTCTGTCTGTCCTCTCTCTCTCTGCTTTGTCAAAAATGGAAAAAGAAAATTGATCGTGAACTTAAATACCCAGACTGACACTCGAGTGCCAGTCAGGCGCTCCTCGAGCGCGGAAACACTTGAAGTCGCGCTTGAGCACGCTACCAGCGTTCATAAGGCGCGCCTACACTGGAAATGGTGCCTCTGATTCAGCACGAGCAAGCATCGAATGCTGCCCTTCTGGAACTCACGCCCCGGCACCGCTCGGGCGCACATCGAGCATCTTCCCTCTTTTTCCTACTTTGCTTCCGAAACTTAATTTCCCGCATACATTTAACCTAATTTTGATTATATTAACTTAATTAATTCTAATTACTATATTTTTAAAATCGGTACCTTACAAAAATTCTCGGTTCAACAAATTTATAAAAGCTGTCGGGGTATTGGTTAGTCCAAATGGTACAACTAAAAACGCATAATGCCCATACCTCATTCGAAATGCGATCTTTGCTATATCCTTCTTCTTAATCCTTAATTAATGGAATCCTGAATGAAGATTGATCTTGAAAAATACTTGTGCCCCTTACAATTGATCAAATAAATTATCGATCTTTGGCAATGAATATTTATTCTTAATAGTAATCTTATTTAATTCCCTGTAATCAATATATAATCGTTGGGATCCATCTTTCTTTTTCACAAATAACACAGGGGCACCCCAAGGAGATACACTTGGCCAAATAAATCCTTTCTCCAAAATCTCTTGCAATGGCTACTTCAACTCTTTTAACTCCATCAATGTCATTTTATACAGTGCCTTTAAAATTGGTGCCGATCTAGGAATAACTTAAATTTCAAATTTAATATTTTGATGTGGTGGTAAGTCAGGTAAATCTTCTGAAAAAATATCTTCAAATTCACTAACCACCATTATATCCCTTGTCATCATATTATAACCCCCAACCGTGCAGGCATAAACAAAGAAACCTTGACATCCACTTTCCATCAAGGGATGAGTATGCAAAGTCAAACTTGACATCCACTTTTCATCATGTAAACTTGACATCCACTTCCTTCTACACTATCCCTTGGAAATAAAACGGTTCACATCCCAAAATGGCAAAATGAACCCTTTTATGAAAGCAATCAAAGCATGATAACATGCTAACCAAATTATAACCACAATCACATCAAATTCACACATATCTAATAGGATCAAATCTATAACCAATTGTAATCCATTAATCCAAATCTTACACCTTGGGTACCCAATATCCGTAATCATAGATGATCCCATAGGTGTCGATACAACTTGTACATAATCCAAAATTCTCAGGGATGATAATAAATGACACACGAATCTCAAGGATAAAAATGAGTGTGTGAAAGTTGAATCAAAAAGTACATGAGCAAGAGTATTAAAAATAGTAAGGGTACCTTCCACAATATTTGGAGACGCCTCTGCATCTTGTACTGTAACAGTAAAAGCTTTACCCATAATATTAGGCTTCTTTGTCAATGGTCTCTTTGGTTTGGGACAATCCTTGATTTTGTGGTTATACTGTCCACAATTAAAACAAGCTCCCAAAGCTTTTGCCACAACCGTAAAAGCTCATCTTCCTTCTGTTCTCAAAGACTTATTGGGAAATATTTTTTCATAAATACCTCCTCAAACATATTCCAAGTAATCTCATGATCAACAAGACCCATAGCCCTCTTTTTCATCGGCTACTAGTGGTCTACTTCGCTTTCCAACTTGTATGTTACAAAAGTTACCTTATATTCTTCTGGACAACATATTACCGTAAAAACTTTTTCAATTCTTATGATCCACATCTCTGCTTTTGTTGGGTCTAAATCTCCTATGAATTCTAATACTCGTTCATTTATAAACAGGTCATAGGTTATCATCCCTGTATTTGCTGGGGCTGGAACTAGGGCTGGCTCTGGGTTACGTTGTTCTTGTGTCATTTGTTCCATATTGTCCATTATTCTTTCCATAATATTCAAATATTCCTCATCCCAATCTGGTCAAGAGTTAACTTCAACACATTTTCCTTGGCCTGCCATTTTTTCAATCCGATCACCAAAATATTAATATTCAAGTTAGATCATCAGTAAACGATCTAAGACCTAAACCCAAAGTTATTAAAATCTTGACCTTAAGTTTAACTCAATCAAACTTAACCTCAAATAAAAATCAATCAGCCTAAACCCTAAGGTATCTTGCTTATCCATTCGTTGATACCAACAGTGACAAACCACGTCCAAAAACCCGTTATTTACCATATTAAAATTAATTATCTTTCAATTACTAGTTTTACCAACAAATAAATCAATTGACCAATTAGACGTCAATTTTTCCCATCGATATCCCAATTGACTTGACATAAATAACACAATAATATACATAGGATCAAATTACATTGCTACATCATCGATGGTTCTGACATTAACCCAAAAATAATATGACATTATGCTTTTATTAAGGAAAGATGTCCGTTCATTATTAAAATCAATCATATGCTAACCTATGAAAATAATAAGTATCCATAAAATTTATCTATCAAAAACTAAAAACATTTATTAACATACATCATTTCTTATATTCGAAAACTGCTATACATATTTAATATAACAATTGATACCAAACCATACAACGTCATCCCAGGCATCAAAAAACTATCCAAAACTATACATCATTTCCACCACAGATTGCAATGAAAATTAAACTAGAAGATAACAGCTACGTACAATATATGCTATCCAAAAACATAAATATGCATAGCATATCTTTAGAAGCATAAACTAAATACTTTGATTTTCACTCCTACTCATCAGGCAAGAACTTGTGCGACTCATTTTAAGAGTTAATAAAACAATGAGTGAGTGAAATACTCAACAATGTATAATGCATAATTTGACAGACTAAAAATTCTACTGAAAATTTAATAGAGTTTCGTCTATAAAATGAACGTCCATCAAATACAAAACCTATACAAAACTTTGTACATAATCCACAACATACATACAATATAAACATAGGATCCCAATCGCCACATCAAACACACGGGTGGCACCGACGTTGTAACTAATTACAACCATAAATGATACCTACAAAAGCTACTACATTCAGCAATGAACAGTCGAAACTATCTATACATCTATCATCATCATGACATACATATACGTAACTATAAGTATCAAAATAATTATTACAATATCTATGTCTTATATAAAATAACAAAACTAAGTCCTTGAAAGCTTGTAAATTCGTATCAGCTACCTATCTTGCACTTACAACCTATCCAGACTCGTCATGCATAATGGCTTGCTCATCTAAAAGGAAAGAGAAGTAAGGGTGAGCTAACAATTTAGCAAGTATATCATAATCAAGAGCGGTAGACAACATAAGCGAAGATATGTAAGGGAAAGGACATATTCATGAAAGAGATGTATAAACATGATCAAATATGTTTTGGAATATAATTTACTTCTCTTTGGGATATAAATTATGTATGATTATTTATCTTTGCAGATCAAAGTTAGTAAGCCTTACTAATTAGAGGTATGGGAGAACGATAAAAGGAATGTGTTACTCTACACATTCTCAAGCATAATGACTATATTTTAAGCCTGCAACTACTCAGCCATTGACTACATTTAAGGTCTATAGCTACTCAACCATCATATATGTCCCCCATGTACCCCCAAGGCCTAGAGGCAATCCTCATCCTTCCACAATAATATCATAAGGCTTGCAAAGAGTATTACCCGCTATAATACTCGGTTAGGATATTCCTAGAGTCACCACTATAATACCAATGGCATGCCAAGGGTTATTACATTTCGTAACAAATTTTATGGTCCTAATTTCATGATTTCTTATTCTTTTGAGGGAAGGTCCACCATACTTCATTTCACAATATCTTTATCAGGAGAACTATTCGATCACATATCACATTGTGGAGTTCCCTCCGATTACATATACGATTATTATCTTTCCTCCAAACTTTAGTCTTTTCACAAGTTAATTCGGATGCATGGATGTCACAATGCATAGGAAAGATTAGAATTCCTTACCACGTTAGGAAATTATCACTTTGGAGTCTTCCCAAACATATTTCTTTACAAACGAAGCATAGACACATATTTTTGGAGCTTATAATTAGACATAAACAATTAGGCACAAATTTCATAACAATTAAATGGAGTGGAACATGCAAAATTTCTCATTCATTCTCGGGTAAATAGTGTTAGGATTGTTTTAGAGCTTCCAGACGTCGCGAACAGGTCAATACTTGTGAGATCAAATGCTCGGCCGATATATATGCATAATTAGAATATGGTGATTCATATTTTGGGGTCAATTTAACATATAATTGGAAGAAAGAGGGAAAACCCCAGATTAGGCACAGGTTAGGGTTTGGCGAAGCTAAACAGGGCCAAACAGGATGGGAATCGGATAATAAGCCATAAAAATTCGGGCCAAACGGGAGGGGAATCGGATAATAAACCATAAAAATTTTAGGTACTAATCATGGGTCACACACTTTTCACAATTTGGGTAGGTATCGGAACGATAATACTCAATAAAAAATAAATAAAAATTGAAACAGGAGATAAAAAGGATACGGAAGCACTTGCCTCAACCCGAACTATAACCTTTAAAACTAACTCTCGGACGGATTCAGACTCCAAGGCTTCGATCTCCTCCTTTCTCTCTCTAGCCTTCGTTCTCTCTCTCTCTCTCTATTTCTTAGGAATGGTCAAAAATGGCCTTAGACGAAACCCTCGTGCACTTAAATACCCTGACTGGCACTCAAGCGCCAGTCGGGCGGTAATCAGGCGCGCCGTTCTACCTACGACGCACCTCAAGCACTCATCGAGTGCCCTTCGAGCGAGACATTCTTCCAGTCCACCGCCTGAGTGGCGCTCGAGCGACCCTCAAGCGGTCAATTCTTCCAAGCTGTGACTAGTTGTCCCCTTGGGCGATAATCAAGTGCCGACACCCTTTGACTCACTTTTACTTCCTATTTAATTTTTCCTCATTTCCTAAGCCTAATTTTGATCGTTATTAATTTAATTACCTTCTAATTACCATATTTTGGAATCGGAACCTCACAACTCTCTCCCACTTAAAAAACATTTTGACCTCAAAATTTAACGAATCTTAAGATTTATTTAAACCTACGTACCTCAGAAAAGATCAGGATACTTTTCACGGATTTCATCCTCTCTTTTTCATGTCGCCTCTTCATTGGAATGATTCCTCCATAAAACCTTCACGAGAGGGATCGTCTTTGAGTGCAAAATTTGGTCCTTCCGATCCAAGATCTCCACCGGCTCCTCCACATGTGATAAATTTTCGTTGATAGCCAAGGGACCACAATCAATTACATGCATTGGGTCGTAGACGTACTTCCTCAACATCGAAACATGCAAGACGTTGTGCACCTCGGCCAAACTTGGCGGCAACGCCAAACGATATGCTACTTCACCTACTGTTTCAAGAATCTTAAAAGGCCTAATAAATCATGGTTTTAGTTTTCCCTTGACACCAAATCTGGAAACTCCCTTCCATGACGACACTTTAAGGAAGACAAAATTGCCGACCTCAAATCTAAGCTAAGATCTCCTCCGATTGGCATAACTCTTCTGCCGACTCTAGGCGATCTTCAGATTTTCAAAAACCATCGTGATCTTTTTTGAATTACATGCGGACCCAGTAAACGCCTATCCCCTGTCTCCTCCCAATGGATGGGAGATTGACACTTCCTACCATAAAGTGCCTCATAAGAAGCCATACTGATGCTCGCTTGGAAACTGTTGTTGTTGGCAAACTAGACCAACACCAGATGATCATCCCAATTCCCTCTCATTTTCATCACCGAAACTCTAAGTATATCCTTCAATATTTGAATCATCCGTTCAAACTGGCCATTGGTCTGAGGATGGTAAGCTACACGAAATTTCATATTCGTTCCTAATTCTCGATACAAACTCTCCCAAAATTAGGAGGCGAGTCGTGGATCACGATCGGACATAATACATGCTAGCACACCGTGTAACCTAATGATCTCACTGATGTACAGTTGTACCAGATGATCATGAGAATATGTAATCTGAATGGTTATAAAATGGGTAGACTTCGTCAGCCGATCCACAATTACCTAGATCTCATCATATTCTTCGGAGTCCTGGGAATTCCAGATACAAAATCCATCAAAGTATCTTCCCACTTCCAACTGAGGATGGGCAAGGGTTGCAGTAATCCCGAAGGCTTCCTTCTTCCAGCCTTCAGCTGCCGACAGATAAGACATCGACCCTTAAAGGCAACAATCTTCCGCCGCATGTTCCTCCACCAAAATATTTTTCTCAAATCCTAGTACATCTTGTTTATTTTAGGGTGAATCGTGTACCGAGTCCTATGAGTCTCCTTCATGATCTCTTCCATCAAACATTTATCACTTGGTACACAAAGCCACTCCCAAAATCTCATAATCCCATTTGCACATACATTAAAATCAACTCGAGAATCTCTACCATGATCGCTAACAATGTCCATCAAAAACAGGTCATTCACTTGCCCTTCCTTGATCCTTTGGAGGATCTCAGGTTGCACCTGCAAAAAGGATAACATCATCCTATTGCCCTTGACGTAGCGCTGGATGTGACAAGATTTCAGACAGTCCAGCATCTTCATTTTCTTAATCTGTATCGTCGCCACCAAACAAGTTCTATGACTCAGGGAATCTGCAACCACATTTGTCTTCCCCGGCCGATACTGAATCTCACAATCATAATCCTTGAGGGATTTGATCCATCACCGCTACCTCATATTCAGCTCTTTCTGTGAAAATAAATATTTGAGGCTCTAGTGGTCGGAGTATACTCGAAATTTCTTACCATATAAATAGTGCCTCCAAATCTTCAACGCAAAAACCATGGCAACTAACTCCAAATCATAAGTCGGGTATTTCTTCTCATGGGTCATCAACTGTCGAGACACATAAGCAGCCACCTTCTCATTCTACCTGAGGACACAACTGAGCCCCACCTTAGAGACATTATAATACACCTTGAACCTACCAGAATTATCAGAAAGAGTTAAATTCGGGGCAGACGTCAACCGATCCTTCAACTCTTGGAAGCTTCGGTCACACTCTTTGGTCAAATCGAAGCTCGCTTCCTTTTTCATCAAACGGGTGAAAGGTAAAGCGATCCGAGAGAAATTCTCCATAAAACAACGGCAATACCCGACCATTCCCAAAAAGCTTTGAACATCTAACACGGTCGTTAGTCGACTCCAATTAATCACCGCCTCAACTTTCTTCATGTCCACCAAGACGCCTCCGTTAGAAATGGCGTGGCCCAAGAACACTACCTCATTGAGCCAAAACTAACACTTCCTCAACTTAGTGAACAACTGATGCTCTCGAATGGTTGGAAACACGATTCTCAAATGCCCTTTGTGCTGGGTACAATCTTTAGAATAAATCAAGATGTTGTCAATGAAAACCATGAAAAACTTATCCAAGTACAGCTGCAAAACTCGATTCATCAAATCCATAAACAGGGCTAGTGCATTAGTCAATCCGAATGGCATCACAAGAAATTTCTAATGATCGTATCTTATCCGGAAAGATGTCTTTGCTACATTTTCCTGCTTGATGCAAAGTTGACGATATCCCGACTAAAGATTGACCTTAGAGAACACTCAGGTCCCCTATAACTGATCGAAGAGGTCATCGATCCGTGGCAACGAATACTTGTTCTTAATCGTGATCTTGTTCAGCTCGCAAAAGTCTATGCACAGCCTCAAGGTCCCATCCTTCTTCTTGACAAACAAGATCAGAACATCCCATGGCGAAACATTGGGTCTAATAAAATCCATGTTGAGCAAATCCTATAACTGCTGTTTCAACTCTTTCAACTCAGCAGGTGCCATACGATAGGGCGTCCTCGATATAGGTGCCGATCCCGACACAAGATCAATCCCAAACTCAGTTTCACAATGTGGCGATAGGCCAGACAATTTGTTGGGAAACACATCTTCAAACTTGCACACGGTCGAAATATCCTTCGCAGACAACTCTCGACTCTCCACCACACTAGCGTAAGCCAGAAAGGCTTCACACCCACTCTTCAACAAATGGCGAGCCTGGAGAGGAGAAATAAAACTAGATGCCTCTACTCTCCGAACTCCCTAAACGTGAAAAGGTTCACATTTTGGGATAGCAATGTCCACCCTCTTATGGAAGCAGTCAATAGTTACATAATATTTAGACAACCAATCCATACCCAAAATGGCATCAAAATCACGCATATCTAGAAGGATCAAATCAACAATTAAAGACAACCCATTCGCATCCACAATGCACCCCAGGTACGAGACATTGGTCATAATAGAAGATCCCGTGGGTATAGATATGACTAAAGAGAAATTAAGGGTCACGGGAGATTGTGCAACATGATAGGCCAAATAAGGAGAAATGAACGAATGCGTGGACCTAGAATCAAAAAGCACTGTACAGAAAATACCACAAATAGGGAGTTTACCTTCTACTATGTCATCTGATGCCTTAACCTCACTAGCAGATACTGCAAAAGCCTTTCCCTGTACCACAAGCTTCAAAGTACAGACCTTCGATGACTGAGGACATTCTTTAGCTCTATGCCCCACTTGACCACAGTTGAAACAGGCACCCATCAGCTTGAAACAAGGCCTACCCCCGTGCATCTTCCTACAATATTGACACGGGCCCACTGAAGCTTGAGACGATGTCGAAATCTGACCACTCTTTCTACCAGAATGTGACTACTAAGACTTCTTGAACAGCCTCCCCGAATTAGCTCTAGAACTAGTACTGACCCCACTTTTGCCCAATGATCATTTCTTATAGAACTCCTCCTTTGTGAGCTCTTGCTTGTAGATTAAGGTATGATCCAATACATCGGCATAGGTCGTCAGCTTGAGGGTCGCTAACTGCTTATGGATATCATCCCGCGAGCGCTACAGAAACTTTCTCGTCTTTCTCTCCTCATCCTCTACCATATACAAAGCAAACTATGACAATTCAGTAAACTTGGCATCATAGTCGGCCAAAGTCTAGCTACGTTGTCTCAATCGGATGAACTCCTCTTCCTTTTAAACACAGAGGCTGAAAAGGAAGTACTTTTTTAGAAATGCCTCCTCAAACATCTGCTTGGTGATTTCATCCTCAAGCACTCCCAACGCCCTTTTCTTCATCATCCACCAATGATGCGCCTTACCCTCCAACCAGTAGGACTTAAACAAAACCTGATCCTCCTCGAAACACCTAATTATTGTGAACACTTTCTTCAGGCTCTCAAACCATGCGTCCACCTTTATAGGGTCGGGCTCCCCCAGAAACGTAGGAACTCTCTTCTAGACGAAGCGATCATATGCAGATAGTCCCGGATTAACAGGGACCTAAACAGGAGCCGGAGCAGGGTCAAGGGCAAGAATTCACTGCTCCATACTCTCAATGATATTTGCCATACACTCCAATAAATTCAAGTACTCAGCCTCCCAATCTTAGGACCGACCACCACCTCGCGAACCTCCACGTCTAGGCAGCATGCTTGACTTTAGAAAACACCTCTAAAATACTAACGATTACAGGTTTGTTAAAAGATCAAACCCTAATTACGACATTACTATTTACGCAATTAAATAAAACCGCCGTCCTATCTCGGCCCTAATCTAAGTTACGCAAGCTAGAGTAATTAGAGATATCTATCCTAATTTGGTCCTTCTATATCTATGTTCACTTATTCAGCCTTAGGCTATACTATCGTAAGCTTCCGTATAAGATTCAGATCAATCCTAAGGCATCCCTTTGTCTTATACCAACTATAACGGATTAAAAATTTTACCGAAAATCCGGTAGAATTTTATCTATAAAACGAAAGTCTGCCAAATACAAAACCTGTACAAAACCCTGTATAGAATTTGCATCATACATATAATATAAACACAGGATCCAAAACGCCACAACAAATATACGGGTGACACCGACGTCGTAACTCTGGTACGACGCCGGCTTATAAAGGATGCCAGCTAGGAACCAATTACAACCATAAAAGATACCTACGAAAATTACTATATTCATCAATGAACAACGAAAACTATCTATACATCCATCATCATCATGACATACATATACATAACCATAAGTATCAAAATAATTATTACAATATACATGCCTTATACAAAATGACAAAACTAAGTCCTTGAAAGCTTTCCAATCCGTATCAGCTACTATCCTGTGCTTACAGCCTATTCGGACTCGTCGGGCATAATGGCTTGCTCATCTAGAAGGAAAGAGAAGTAACAGTGAGTTAACAGCTTAGCAAGTATATTATAATCAAAAGCAGTAGACAACATAAGTGAAGATAAATAAGGGGAAGAGACGTATTCATGAAAGAGATGCATAAATAGGAATATGATCAAATATGCTTTGGAATACAATTTACTTCTTTTTGAGATATATTTTATACATGATTATTCATCTTTGCTGATCAGATTTAGTAAACCTTACTAACTAAAGGTGCGGGAGAACGAAAAAATGAATGTGCTACTCTACACATTCTAAAGCATAATGGCTACATTTTTGCCTACAGCTACTCAGCCATCAGCTACATTTAAGGTCTATACCTACTCAACCACTGGCTACATTTTTTGCCTGCAGCTACTCGACCATCTACCATATTTAAAGTCTACAACTACTTGACCATCATATACACCCTCACATGTACCCCCGAGGCCCAAAGGCAGATATCGTTCTTCAATAGTAATATCCTAAAGCTTGCCAATGGTATCACCCACTACAATATACAGATAGGATAATTCCAAAGTCACCACTATAATACCAATGCATGCCAAGGGTTATTACCTTTCGTAATAAATTTCATGATCCTAATTTCATGATTTTTTATTCTTTTGAGGAAAGAATAACCATACTTCATTTCATAATATCTCTATCTGGGAGAACCATTCGATCACATATCACATTGTGGACTTCCCTCCGATTACATATACGATTACTATCTTTTCATCGGACTTAGGTCTTTTCACAAGTCAATTTGGATACATAGATGTCATAATGTATAGAAAAGATCAGAATTCCTCACCACATTAGGCAATTATAACTTTGGGGTCCTCTGAAACATATTTCTTTACAAATGGAGCATAGTCACATATTTTTGGGGCTTACAATTAGACATAAATAATTAGGCATAAATTTCATAACAATTAAATTGAGTGAAAGCATGCAAAATTTCTCATTTATTCTCGGGTGAACAGTGTCAGGGCCGTTTTAGAGCTTCTGGACATCATGAACAGATCGATACTTGTGAGATCAGACACCTGGCCGATATATATGTATAATTAGAATATGCTCATTCACATTTTGGGGTCACTTTAACATATAATAGGAGAGAAATGGGAAAACCCCAAATCGGGCGCAGGTTAGGGTTTGGTGAAGCCAAATTGGGCCAAACAGGAGGGGAATCAAACAATAAACCATAAAAAGTTTAGGTACTAATCATGGGTCACATGTTTTTTACAATTTGGGTGGGTATCGAAATGATAATATCCGATAAAAAATAAATAAAAATTGAATGAGGAGATAAAAAGGGTACGGAAGCACTTGTCTCGACTCGAACTACAACCTTTATAACTAGCTCTCGAACGGATTCGGACTCCAAGGCTTCGATCTCCTCCTTTTCCTCTCTAGCATTCGCTCTCTCTCTCTCTCTCTATCTATCTCAAAAACAGCCGAAAATGTCCCAAACAAAACCCTCGTGCGCTTAAATATCCCGACTGGTACTTAAGCGCTAGTTAGGTAGTAATCAGGCGCACTGTTCTGCCAACGTCGCGCCACGAATGCTCGTTGAGCACTCTTCGAGCGAGGCATTCTGCTAGTCCACCGCTTGGTGGCACTCAAGCAACCCTCAGGTGGTCAATTCTGCCAAGCTACGCTTGGTTGGTCCCTCGAGCGGTAATCAGGCACCGACACCCTTTGACCTATTTTTACTTCCGATTTATTTTTTTCTCATTTCCTAAGCCCAATTTTGATCATTATTACTTTAATTACCTTCTAATTACCATATTTTGGAATCAGAATCTCACACATAACAAAGAACTTTTTTTTTTTTTTGGTAAGTAAGAATTTTGGATTAATGGGAGAAAAAAAATTACATAGACAATGCAATCACACCAAGTATCTTGACTTGGAGTTAATGCATAATGCGCTAGGGCATACCCCGAGCGGATAGTACATCAAAATAATTAAAACAAAAGGAAAGACACACAACACAGGTTCTAACAACCTGTGGGCATCATGACCAAATTCCAGTAAATCAGAGGAGCAGAAGGCGCACAACACACCCAGTGGGCATCCGTACAGCGACCCCATTCTGCGTCAATTCCAAACTGGCAAAATAGAGTGAAGAACCGGAATGCTCCAATTCCACGCAGCTGTTCGGGAACCGAACCAGCAGTTTAGCCTGAGCAAACCGGAGACAATTACCGATCTAATCCGGCAAAATCGTCCAAATCGGTAGTTAACCCGCGAGTCCAGATCGGTACACACATGAGCAGGAGGAATAGGAATAGAAACAAATCAGAAGGAATAGGAATTATAATAGAATACAATGACATGAAAACATGAGCAGGAAAGACATTGTCATGCACTTCGAATTTCTTGTCCTATCCTTTCTTGGCCTTAGCCATTAAAACATGCCTGAAACTCTTTTTTTTTGGGACTACGATTAGGACCAATAAGCCTTACTAACTCA
>JAODPA010115053.1:0-18948 GCA_025585075.1 Nepenthes mirabilis
GCCTCCTTATATATAAAAAAAAAGTATCCATTATACAACCATATACACAAAAATTATAAAAATTTTTCTTTATCTTCCTCTTCATATTTCTACAAGTAAGTTGAATTTAACTCGCTTATGAATTTGATCTAGCGAACATAGTTGGTCAACTCGACTTGACAATTGTTGATTCGGCTTGACATGGCTTTGAGAATAACAACGCCAAGTTCAAGATCAATTTAAAGTTTAACTCATTTGTAAACCATCGAGTTGACTTACGAGTCAAATTTGACCATTTAAAATATTTAAAAAGTCGAGCGCCAGCCAGAAAAAAATATGTTGTACGCTCAACATCATTTGGTTATATAAAAAGATCTACACCACATTTGAATACATCAAACCTCAACTTGGTCATTTACAAGCTCCGGCTAGGCGAAGGTGATGCAAGAGCAAAGGTGAAGGAATTGACGGCTTCGAGCATGGGATCTGGAACAGGTGATCACTGAGCGCTTACCAGTGTCTGATGCCGGGGCATTAAGAAAACAACGTTAAAGAGGGACACCCACTTCTTATTTACTATGGACCATTTTCATCGAATTGTCTCAAACATATGATCAAACGGTCACATTGGCCAACAACTTGGTAACACTAAAGGCTCGCTCGTAAAACAACTATGACAAATTAAACCCGAGCATTTTGTTAAGGATGGAGACAAACACTTGCCCGCTCCTCAAATTATATAATGTTGATGTAATTGTTTTTGAGTAGGCGGGCCAAGCTCCTGGCAGAATAGACTAGCTTTTGCAGCACGGGATGCCTCTGAAAATAATCAACACAGCATAAAAATGTCCAGAGTGCGCACAAATCTCCGTGAAACACGCATCTATAATCCCCGACACAGTTATTACTTACAAAAAAACGAGCAGATACAATGAAAATAGCCTCGGCAGAAAAACTAAGAGTATAATACTGTTGAGTGCCTTGTAAGAAGCCGTGTGGAGTGTGTTTATACCAAACACCATAGCCATGCAGCGATACGATCCCAGTACATGATTTGCAATGAAATTTTCAAAAGGTAATGAGATCGTCCTTAGACGGCGGCTGCTTAGGCTTCTGCCCACTTTCAGAAGTGGTCCCTGTCTTCTTGCCAAATATCATCTCATCAAGATCATCCATCATTTCACTGTCATTGTGGCCTCCGTGGGGAGCACCCCGGGGACCGGCTGGCTTTCTAACCAGGGCATCATCTTTCCCGGCACGGGGTGATTCCTCCGGCTCAATGGCAACGGGTATCATGGCTGGCTCAGGCTCTCTTTGAACAGCTGGAGGCTTCAAGTCTTCGTATTTGGAAAGGACTTTCTGGATCTCATCATTCACGTTTAGTGCTTCGAAAAGGAGAGCCTCATTCTCCTCAGCTGTCTCAATGATCCTCTGGACTGTGGACTGGGAATGGCGGCACTGTTGTACTAGTGTTACTGTCAGATCATCCTGCAGAAGGAACAGAAATTTTGTTTAATTTGTAACAAAAAATAGAATTGGCTTATGGTGGCATGCCCCTAGCAATATGCCAAACTTGGTATGGTGCTCCAGCTTTTAGGCCTTGGGAAGGGGGGGGGGGGGGCTTGAAGTTGCACTTAAACACAAGATCAGCCAAAAAAAACAAAAACCTTAATTAGAGAGCTAGAAACGTCCAAGATAATATTACACTGAAATACAGGCATTAAGAAATCAGTTCTGAGCTTGGTTTGCACCTGTACCACGATTATGAATATCACTGTATCAAAAACAAAAACTACGGTCAAAGATCCAGCTTTTGATGGGATGACAGTTTAATCATATCCATCTGCTACGGTCATAAGCAGTTTCCATTGTGACTTTACAAAACTTTGCAAGCAAGAGCATATCCTTCTGTCATTCTCATAAGGGATCATATTCATGTTAGGAAAGAGGGCTACTGACTTTCCTACTCGAATAACACAGTAAGGAATATGAATGAAGAAGAACAATGAACACAAGAATTTTACATGGAAAACCCTTCTCAATCAAGGAAAAAACCACGGGACAATTCGTCCACTGAACGTATTTCACTATGTGAGAGATCTGGGAACAAGTTTCCCCGTTACACAGTAGAGAATAAAGACAAATAGAAGAACAGAGCAACGGCAACACACACACACGGTTGTTTACAGTTTCTCCTCCCTTTACCGTTTTTCTCTCGCTCTCTCTAGCACTCAGGCACTCTGCTAAATTATCTCACACACCTCTTGCATACATATATTCAAGAAGTTACAATACTTGCTTTTGAAACCGCACACCGAGAGATCTCGAGCAATCTCCCTCCAGAAAAGGACAGGATCAATTCTATCCAACAAAATGAATATTCCCTGTCAAAAACGGCTCCTGCAAAACCGTTTGAGATCACGTATCTCCAAAAAACCTGCTGAGTTGGCGCTGTACTGGATTTCTTAGCGGGCGGCCAACCGTTGGCCGTCCGCGTTCTTCACGAGACTGGTCAACACCCTTGTTGACCGTCTGAAATTTGTCATTCTGGAATCTCTCAGTGAATCCGGTTTACTTAACCGCCAAACCGGTCAACATTGTTTGCCGGTCAACATTGTTTGCCGATAATGTTGACCGTCAATCCGGTCAACTCCATTGACCGCCCATCCGGTCAACTATGTTGACCAGAATTTCTTTCCTGAAGGAAACGGCACATTCGTGCTCCGCCCAAGTTCTTCGATCACAAGAACTTCTTCACGGGAGTGATCCCCAACAATTCATGGCCCGTTTCTCTGCTAAGCCTGAACTGCGCAACAACCAGAGCACTAATCTGCCTGTATGATTGGTGGCAAGTTCCCTTATTCTACTCATTTTCAGTTTCGGGAATGTCTACTCAATCTCCTTTGATTCATTGAACATTTATATTATGCTAAATAGAATCATGATTGTAAATAAAAGCAAGCTTATCCAATCTAATTATAAAATAGGCAGAATTGAGTATCAATATTTCACTTAATATATGGTCTATAACATATTGGCAGGGTGGTAGCAGATGTCATATATTCTTTCTTCCTCCTATATTGGGCATCTTTACCAATTGTTTGCTCTGGAAGGTCTATGCAGCCATCAATCTCAGAACAATTACCAGTGAGACAGGTGCTCTCAGTGCATGTTAGTATTTCTGGTGTGCACACCCCCTCAATTAACAAGAAATGCTTAAGAGGGAAAGATTTAGAGGCAACAAGTGATGAATTCTGATTAATCGAGTACAATTTTTAAAATAATCCTTAAGAATCCTGATGTTTTGAAGGAAGTTGAAGCAACTGTTGTTGATCAGTTAGGTGTTTCTGAAATTTTACAAGCAGCATACGTTTGAAGGAAGATGAATACTGAGACCAAGAATCATAATTTATCGGCTTACAAATAGCCATTACGTTTCGTTCTCTAATCATGATTAACCCAAAATCCCTTCATACAAATCCACACTTGAAGTGTCAAATAAAGAATGACTTACAAATAGTCAAATAAGACTACTACAGGCATCTATTCCTCAAAGCCAATAAAAAATGATGGAACAATACACTTAACTTGGAATCTGAATAGGAACAATTTATATGATCTTGAAAGCTTTCAACTGGAAGGAATAAACATACACACCACGAGAATCAGCCCAACAATTGGAGACATATCAATAATAAAAACACTACTTTTTATATCATCACCAAATAGATATTCATAAAAATATTATTATCTCTCGCATTTAAGGAATCAAAACAATCTTCACATTTATAACCGCTGTCCTAGTGCCCCCATCTTAAGAAGCTCTACTATGGTAGTAGGTAACCCCTTTCCTCCACTAGAATGACCCCACCTCAGTCTGTGTAGTGCTCACCCTGACAGTCCCTTCAGTAGCTAGGCTTAACATTAACATCCAAAAAATAATTCCTATTTAAAAAATTAATATGGCTCTAATATTTCATTTTCATAATAAAATCCTTTACATATATAACAATGATTTAAAATAACTGCACAAATCAGAGGAATATAACCCTGACATAACCAATGATAAGCTGAAAAATGAACTGATAGCACAAAAATTTAAAGTCAATCGAATGGAAACATTGAACCATCATAAAAAAATGAACAAGAGAACTGTAAATTTCCACTTACCTAAAATATCAATTCCACTGACATCACAAAATCCATGTACTACTACTCACCCCACCATTTTATTTCCTCAATCTTATTTCTTTCTTTCTTTTTTCCTCTTTCTGCTTCCTGTGATGTAACTCAATGGAACTTGATTAATAACTCGGTATGAGTGTTGAATGGGTAGGAAAGGAAGAATAAGGATAAATAGGAAGTAGGAAGTAAGAGAGAATAGTGAGGGAGAAGATCGAGAAGACGAAAGAGGGAAAGGCGAGAAGAGAGAAAGAAAGAGAGAGAGAGGTAGAAGAGACAGGTAAAAGACAGAAACAGAGAAGAGGGGCGGGTGAAACAGAGCAGAAGAGAGTTAGAGGAGAAGAATTATTCATCACAATTACACCTTACAAAGGCTAACATGCCTTAAATATATGTTTGTTATATCTTTAACTAACAACTCAATCATCTACTCAATTAACTATTCTAACTACATATACCAGATTGATCCCAACCTATTACTGATCCACATAAAACGCTTGCAGTGCTGAAGCTGATCCATATACTGGTGCTGATGCAATTGCTTTTACCACTGTCCGTGCTGCCTTATGATCCAGCTTGCTAAGTTGTGCTGTATTTTACTCCTTGTGTATCACTACATGGCACTTTGCTGGTTCGCACCCATGCTCTTGCTGTTCCCTTCTCTTCCTGCCCACTTTCTGTCTTTCCTCTTTTTATCAGTCCAACCAACAGGTACTTAACACCAGCAACCTTAGCCACTAGGTGTCATGAGGCCTCCATGAATCACCACCCATCATTCCTCTATTCTTTTTTTTTTCCTTGGTTCTCATAGTCATAGACCTCACAGCCCTACTTATGTGGCATTCTTGCAAGGCAGGATTACCCAGGACACACACTCCTTTGCCATGAGCTTGCAAGGAGACATACGAGGAAAAGAAGCTCCACTAGGGTTGTATTGAAAGTCAACATCCAAAAGGCCTATTATTCTCTTAGTTGGGACTTCCTTCAAAATTCCCTTCTTGCATACAGAATTCCAGTGAAATTCGTCGGGTTTATCATCAAGTGGGTTACCTCTTCCTTATTCTCCATCATGATTAATGGAAGCCCGCAAGGATATTTTCAGGGAAAGAAGGAGCTGCACTAGGATGATCCTCTCTCACCATATCTTTCCATCCTTGCTATGGAGTCCATTTCAATGAGTTTCAAGCATTCACAGTCCAAACTTCAACTTCAATCCCCTAAGTGAGAAATTGGGCCTTACTCACCCAACCTACGTCAAGGGCCTCATCATTCTCTGTCGGGGTGACAGAATCTGGTAGGCTTGTTTTTTTATTGCTTCACTCGATTCTCTTAGATGTTTGGTGCAAAAGCAAATCCATGCAAAGGTAATGCATTTTGCAGTGGGTTATCTAGGGATAGAAGACTCAGATTTTGGAACTTTTGGGCTTTAAGGAGTATACAATTCCCATACAATACCTTGGGGTTCACCTCTGGCCCTCCAATTTGAGAGTTATTGATTCACGAAAATTTTAGAGAAAATTCTCAACGGAATGCAGCTAGGACTGGCAAAGATTGCTATCTTATGCCAGAAGGCTCCATCACCAAAGTCTGACCTCTTTATCATGCAAGTGTAATGGGCCTCCACCTTCCTGCTGCTAAAGAAGATAATCCTACAAGTGGCAAGGAATTGTATCAAATTTTCATGGCCGGGAACTGATCTTGAAAGAGGAAGGAACTCTACTGCTAGGGATCAAAATATGTAAACCGCATGATGGGTGGGGGCATGGATTATAAAGTATGGATCCCAAATTATATTTTCTGATTAATTAAATTAAGTTAATATAAATATCGACGTCAATTGAGGTTTTAAGTCAAAATTAATTCTCCAATTGGAATAAGTTAGACCAAGTAACACCTAACCAACTTCTTACCCGTGCATGTATATATTTTGGACAGTATGATTGCATCTAAAAAACACTTCTGGGGTGCTCATGCTTATTTTAGGCAAATTGGTGACGCCTGATGTGCGCCTGAGGGACACATGTGCATGTCCGAGACGAAATGCGGGCGGCTGATGATCACTAGAAGGACACTCATGCACCGTACAATTTATACCTTAGCGCCTGATGTACACCTTATAAACGCACATGCGCCAATTTTTTATATAAAGCTCCCTTGGCCGACTTTCAATCATTTCTATACAATTTTGGAGAGAAGAGAGAAAAATAAGAAAGGAAGAGAGAGAAAGTGAAAGAGAAGGTTGTGGAAGGGAAAAACAGGGAAATTCAACAAATCTTTGAAAATTTCAACTATAAAACAAATGCATTCAAGCCATCTTTCATTTGTTAGTAATCCTTCATTACCTCTTTGAGCATTTATTATTTCAAATACTCATATATGTTCTATTTTCATAAATAAAGTGTTTATACCTTACATGCATGTGTTCCCATATTCATTTTATGCAACTTTTGTGAAATATGTCTTGAATCCATGCAAATTATGTTAAGTGACGAGTTTCTGCAATATAATACTCGCATGTCTTTAAATCCTTTGTATAAGTTTCTGCATGTTTTTTATTTTGACATATATGCTTATGCATGTTTTTTAATTGCAATAAAGAGTTAAAAACTTATGTAAACTGCGCTAAATTTCAATAATGGACACTTCTTGCATGTTTATATAAATTATGTGTTGCTGTTCTTGTGTGTTTAAAAATGAATGTTCAAGTTCCTACATAACTTATGATTTATTGCATATCAAATAATTGAAGAGATAAGGATGAAAACTCTACATAAGTTTCATGATAAGTGTATTTCCTTTGATATGAGAAAATCTAAGAATATATTCATAGTTGAATAGAGTTTTTAGTCCGATTATGTACAAAACATTGCACAGAATTGACAAAATATATTCAAACATGTTCTAATATATTATAAGTAAATCAAAGGTCGTACCTGTCATTCGCGAGTCAAAAAAACAGCATTTAACCCTATCTATGGATCTTAAATAGTAGCGTATATCATTTGGTTATGTAAAAACGATTATAATCCGAGTTTTCATATTTGCCTTTTGTTAATGAGGTCATCACCGATTCTTGATCCCCTGTATTTTTACATAATTTAAGCATATTTCAGATATTTAAACAATTTATTAAAATTGATCATCAATTTGGATTATGCATAATAAGTTTATGAAAAAATATTATTGATTTTCTGGATATTTGATCATGACATATTCCAACATGTCCTTGATATATATTCATATGTTTACTTTAAAATTTATATACCTTATTGAGCAATTGGCTCATTTTTACTTTTGTTTTTACTAATATTTCAGATTAGAGGACTTAATACTTACAAGTGATTTGAATTGAAAAAAGCTATTTGTGATTAGACTTAGATATTTTGGATCAGTTTATATATATATATGATATTGATCAGAATAGTAATTTAAGTGTTAATTTTACTCTAGCCATTAAGTAGTTGTATTGTCAGATGGTGATGACGTATGATATCAGTGTATGAGTTTGATTACAGTTTCTTTCACCAGTTTGATTAGATTATAATTTTTGATTACTTTAATTTAGTATGGATGTTCTTCCTCATGTATGAATTGAAATCATGTTTTGTCCATATTCGGAGTTATTTTCGGGCATGGCATTTTGGGTCCTATGGTTATTTTATTATTTTATTTTGAGTCATTTGTTGATATTTGATTTTACAAGTCTACGTCCTAATATTGTTGGATTTTTGGTTAGTAGAATAAATAATTTGATTTTGAATAAGAACAAAAATCAGATGTTAGCTAATTATAGATTAAGAATTTAAAAATTAAACTTTGAAATCGAAGACGTAATAGTAGTGCTGGTACCAAAGAAGTCATAAGGAGAATATCTTAATTGATTTGAGGATTTAATCAAGGTTAATTATCTTATGATAGGATTGTAAGATGTCGGTTGGACAAAGCAGACTAAATTCTCACCCTAATCGAGAGGAGTACCTAGCTATCATGGCTAGGATGGTAGACATTAAGGATAAAATGGCCCAAAGACCACAGAATTCGAAGTCGGCGACAACAAATCCAATGGTAGCCAAGACGACTTACGATCATTTTACTAATGAGCAGGTGCTAGAGTTCATGGGAGATCTTAATCCCATGAAGGCAAAATCTAAATTCGTCAAATTGAGAAGGTTTTCAAAGTAATTCATTGTCCCAAGGAGGAGAAAGTCGTATTTGTCTCATACAAGCTAGAATGAGAGGTTGATCATTGGTGGTCCATGAAGAAGAAAATCTTGGGGCTCAAGAATGAGCAGATTTGTTGCGATGTATTTGTGGAAACGTCCATGAAAAAGTACTTTCCTACAATCTTAAGAGAGTAGGAGGATGAATTTGCCCGTTTGCGGCAAGGAAACAAGACCGTGGAGGAACACAACACCAAGTTTACGAAGCTATCCCACATACTCCCCACATAGTCCTAAATGAAATGAGGAGAGCGAGGAAATTTCTATAAGAGTTTAATGATACCATCTGCAAACAGCTAATAACATTAGGGTTGAAAACCTATGAAGAGATATTGGATCAAGCCCTCTCTTTTGAGCAATAGCTGGAGGAGAAAATTTTCAAGAAGAAGACTGCCAACAGAGGAGGCCAAAAATCGGGATCAGGAGGATCCCATAAGATGATCAAGTTGATGGACAAGAGAACGAAAGGAGTTGAACTTCAGAGTATACTAGACCCTCAACAATCAAATCCTATGTGCCCTTACTGTGAAAAGGTGCATGGAAGGAGATCCTGCTACAAGCTATCGGGGCATGTTTCAACTATGACTAATTTGATCACATAATCAGGGTAGCCCTCATCCATTGAGGCATATGGCGAGGAAGCCAAGCGCTTCAAAGAGAACTTTTGCTGTGACAACCCAAGATACAAATGTGTCCCCTACCGTGGTTGAAAGTAAATTTACAATTTTTGAGACTTACACATATGTATTGTTGGATTCTGGATTAACAAATTTATTTGTGTCTCCAAAGTCTATTCGTCATTAATTATTGCCTCCAAAAATCATAAATTTTTTGTTAGTAGTGTCAACACCTGCGGGGTTATGACTAATATTTATACCTGAGGTACATTATTTGAGTAAATGGGTTGAAATTTTTTATATAATTTTAGGCATTAATTGATTGGCAAGTTATCATACTAATATAGATTGTTTTCATAAGATGGTACATTTTTCGAATCCGGATTGTGAACCTTTTATTTTCAAGGAATAATACAAAAACAATCCACCTATATGATTTCGACCTTATATACATGTCTTTTAATGAAAAGTGGGTGTCAAGTCTATTTGACTTATGTAACCACTGCTGGGAGCTATAATGTTTCGACAGAAGAGATACCTGTGGTGTGCAAATTTGGAGATGTTTTTCCAAAGAATCTCCTAAGTTTACTGCCGAATCGGGAGATCGAGTTTGAGATAAAGATTATTCCGAAAGTGGCTCTAGTATAAAAGGGCTCCATGTAGAATGACACCATCAAAGTTAAAGGAATTGAAGTAGTAGTTGCAAGAATAGTTGGAGTAAAGGCTTCATAAGGCCAAGTGTGTTACCATGGGATGCACTGATATTATTTATGAAGAAGATGGATAGGTTTAAGCAACTGTGCATAGATTATCAAGAGCAAAACAAGAAAACCATAAAAAACAAGTGCTAATTGTCAAGGATTGACTAATTTGACCAATTGCAAGGGGCACAAGTGTTTTCAAAAATAGATATTCATTTGGGTTATCATCACTTGAGAATTAAGGAGGAGAACACAACGAAGATGGCTTTTTGAAACGAGGTATGGGCATTATTAATTTCTAGTCATATCTTTTAGGCTAACTAACGCCCTGCAACTTTCATAAATTTGATTGATGAATTAAGTGTTCCAACCCTATCTCGACAAGTTTGTAATGGCATTGATTGATGATATTTTGATATACTCGAAGAACTATTAGAAGCATGAAATGCATTTGATGATTGCACTATAGGCACTTCAGGAAAGAAGATTATATGCAAAATTGAAGTGTAAAGTTTGACTGGACAAAGTGAATTTTTGGGCCACATAATATCAAAAGGAGTTGTTTCGGTCAATTCTAACAAGACTGAGACTACAACCAATTGGAGCCAACTACCAACGGTAACAAAAGTTCAGAGTTTTCATGGAATGGTGGGTTATTATCGAAGGTTTGTAAAGAATTTTTTAAGAATTGCTATACCTTTGAGCCGTTTGACTCAGAAGAATGTGGAGTTCATTTGGACTAAGAAGTGAGAAAGGAGCTTCTAGAAAGTAAAGGACTGTCTAACAACTATCCCAATCTTCACGATTTCAAAAGGACCTGGAAAATTTGTGATTTATCGTGATGTATCAAAGACTGGATTGGTGTGTGTCTTAACGCAATATGGAAAGGTGATTGCATATAAATCGAGTCAATTGAAGACATATGAAAAGAATTATTAGACATGATTTGGAATTGGTGGTGGTGATTTTTACACTAAAAATCTAAAGGCATTATCTTTATGGGGAGAGATTTTTTATATATTCAAATTATAAAAGTTTAAAGTACTTGATCTTACAAAAGGAGCTAAATATGAGGCAAAGGAGGTGGATGGGTCTTTTGAAAAATTATGATTGTCAAATTCATTATCAACTAAGGAAGGCCAACGTAGTAGCGGATGCCTTGAGCTGCCAAACGACGAATCTAATAGCTCATTTGAAGATCAAAAAGATGGAGATGTTGAATTATATGAAAGAATGAAATATCAAAAAGCATTCCCAAAGTACACGAATGATTTTATCATATTTTCAAGTACAATCAGATATAGAGGAAAAAAATTAAAGGAGCTCAAATGAATGATCCATTCCTAATGGATATTGCTAATGATTTGAACAAGTTAATGGCAGATTTTAGTGTGTGAGCTAATGTAGTCTTGAGATTTCGAGAAAAGATAAGTGTACCAAATACTAAGGAATTAAAGAAAAAAGTTGTAAATAAAACTCATTGATCAAAGTACACTATCCACCCAAATATTAATAAGATGTATTAAAGTTTGAGGAATATCTTTTAGTGGCGTAATATGAATGGAAAAATTACGGCCTTTGTGGGAAGGCGTTTGATCTGTCAATAATTGAAGGTCAAGCACAAGCCACCAGATCTTTTGCATCCTATGCTGCCCCCAGTTGGAAGTATATAATGATGGAGTTTGTGATAGGTTTATCGAGGACGTCGATAAATCATACTACTATTTGGGTAATCGTCGATCAGCTAACCAAGTTAGCTCACTTCATTGTTATTCGGATAAAGTTTTTTAGAGACCGCTTGGTGAGATTGTATATTAACAAGGTAGTTAGATTTCATGTAATACTAGCTTCAATTGTGTCGGATTAAGATCCAAGGTTTGTCTCAAAATTTTGAAAAAGTTTGTATCAAGAGTTGGGTGCCGACTTGAAATTTAGCACAACATATTACCTCCAAACGATTAGGTAGTCAGAGCGAATGATCCAAATTCTAGAGAATATGTTATAGGATTCAGTTTTAGAGATAAAAGAAAATTGGACGATTATTTGTCATTGACTAAATTAGCATACAATAATATTTATCAAGTAAGTATCGGCATAGCCCCATTTAAGGCTTCGTATGAGAGGAAATATCATTCCCCAATTCATTAGAAGAAAATCGGAAACAGAAGACTTTTAAGACTAGATGTTATCTAAGAGACATATGAAGAGATTCAGTTGATTCGAGACCAATTGACGGTCACTCAAAGTTAACAGAACTATATTGATCGTAGAAGGTTAGAGTTGAGTTTGATATTGAGAATCACGTATTTTTTGAAAATATCTCCATCGAAGGGAGTTTATCGTTTTGGGTTTAAAAAAAATTGAAGCCAAAATTTATTGAATCATTCAAAATTTTGAAAAAGGCTAGGAAGTGGTGTATAGGCTGACTCAACCCCCAAATTAGAGGATGTTCACAGTGCTATTTATGTTTTGATGCTCCAAAAGTATCTCTACAACCCCTCACAAATCATTGAACATGAACTATTGAGCATTAGTAAAGATCTATTGCATATTAAGGAAGTAGTTCAAATTTTAGAAAGAATAGATCAAATACTTCGTACAAAAATAATTTCGTTGATGAAGATCTTATGAGGAAACCATTCTTTTGAGGAAGTCCTTTGGGAGATAGAAGATGAGATCTAGGAAAAATATTCACAATTGTTTCTACATTTAAGTACGTCAAATTTTGATAGCAAAATTTTTATAAAGATAAGAGAAATGTAAGGTATGGATCCCAAATTATATTTTAATAATAATTAATTAAATTAAATTAATGAAAATATCGAGATCAATTGAGATTTTTGGTTGAAATTAATTCTCTGACCAAAATAAGTTAGACCAAGCGACACCTGTCTAGTATGTGACCCACGCATATGCGTATTTTGAATAATGAGGTTGCACCTAAATGACACTTTTGGACGTTCATGCATATTAAAGGTAGATTGGTCATACCTAATGTGCGATCGAGAGACAAATGTGCATGTTTGGGAAAAAAATGTAGACGACTAAGGGACACTTGTGTGCCATACAATTTATACTTTGGTGCTTAATACGCGCCTAACAGACACATATGTGCTAATTTTCTATATAAAATCCCTTAGCTGATTTTCAATCATTTCTGCACGAATTTAAAGAAAACAGAGAGAAAGAAGGTTATAGAAAGAAAAAACTTAGAAATTCAGGAAATCTTTGCAAATTTTAAATATAAAGCAAACACATTCGAGCCTTTTTTTCCCTTTGTTACTGATCTTCATTACCTCTTTGAGTATTTATTATTTCAAATACTCATACATATACTATTTTCGTAGATAAAGTATTTATATATTATATACATGTGTTTCCATTCCTACTTCATGCAATTTTTATAAAATATATGTCTTGAATCTATACAAGTCTTGAATCTATACATGTCTTGAATCCTTATTATACTTGCATGTAATAAAATCTTTTGTATAAGCTTGTGCTTATTCTTGATTATAATATATATGATTTTGCATGTTTTTTTTAATGCAAGAAAATGTTAAAAACTCATGTAAGCTATGCTAAATTTCTGAATTCTTGCAATTTTAGTGATGGACACCTCTTGCATGTTTATAAATCATGTGCTGCAATTCTTACATATTTTTAAAAATGCATGTTCAAGTTCCTACAGAACTTAATGATTTATAGCATGTCAATTATTTAAAAAAGAAGAATTAAAATTCTATATAAGTTTTATGATAAATGTATTTTCTCTAGTATGAGAAAGTTTAATAATATGTTTATATTTAAATAGAATTTTCAGTTCTCAATTTTTCTAGATATTTGATAATGACATATTCTAACATGTCTTTGATATATATATATTTCTTATGAAAATTTATATGTCTTATTGAGCAATTAACTCACTCTTAATTTTGTTTTCCCTAACATTTTAGATTAGAAGGCTCAATACTTACTTGCAAGTGATTTGGATTGAAGGATGTTGTTCATGATTATACTTAGATATTTTGGATCAATTTATATATAATATTAATCAGACCAGTAGTCTAAATGTTTATTTAACTCCAGCCATTACATAATTGTATTGTCAAATGGTGATGACGTATGATGTTGGCGTATGAGTTTGATTTCAATATCTTTCAACTATTTGGTTAGATTATGATTTCCAATTACTCTGATTTAGTGTGGATATTCTTCCCTACATATGATTTAAGATCACGCTTTGTTGGTATTCGGAACTATTTTTTGGTGTGACATTTTAAGTTTTGTGATTTATTTATTATTTTATTTCAGATCATTTTCGGTATTTGATTTTGCAAGTTTATGTCTTGATATTTTTGGATTTTTAGTTGGTAAAATAAATAATTGGACTTTGAATAAATAAGGACAAAAATTGGATGTTAACTAATTATGGATTAAAAATTTAACAATTGGACTTTGGGATTGAAGACATGGCATGGAGTGATTCATCTAGAGCCATGTAATAAAGCAGCCATTTGTAAGATATTAGGGGCTATCCTCGTGAAGGAGCCGCCCAAAGTCCGATATTTGGTTTATTCATAAGAAATGTAATCACTTCTGGAGATGAGTGGAAAGTATCGACTATCGGAGAACAATGCAAAAACATTGTGATGAAATACAAGAAGCAGAGCCATTTCTATAATAGAGGCATGTGAATGAATTAGAGCAAAGGCTTCAAAAAATTGCAGATGGAAGCTTGCTTGACATCAGTCAGCTGCCCCCAAGCATTACTTCCATGTGGAAGACGTTGAAGGGTAGACTATATACCAAGGACATATTTGTGGAATGGGAGATACCTGTTGACACTGTGTGCATTTTCTGTAACTGGGTAATGAGGCAATGCAACACTTGTTCATGGATTGCACTTTCTCAAAGCAAGTTTAAAGCACAGTTATGGAAGAGCTAAACAAGACCCATCAATACAGATCCTGGCAAGGAGAGATTCATTGGATACTAAGACATAAAAAAGGACAGATAACAGCAAAGCACTATTTTCAGCCGCTGCTTAGACATTTGGAGACAGCGCTGCTGTAATATCCCAACCTAACAGTAACAATTGAGAATTCTGTTCCAAAGGCCTCCAACATGTGCAGCTTTCTCAGATCATCTGGCTGGAGATTGCTTGCAGGAATGCAGATCAATCAAGCCCTTTTGATAGTTGGTAGTCTTTTCCCAAAAAGAAATAGAAGTTGAACCAGCAGTTACGCGTTGACATATCTCAGAGGGTGTTCAGAGGAAGGAATGAGTTATTTGTGCTACAAGAGCAGTTAAAGAAGCGATCTTCCAAATCAGCGCTCGAAAGATGCTGCAAGAGCAGAAGTGACTGAGATTCAAGAGACATTAGCACTGATGAATATTGCTTCAAACAGTAGGCAAATGCTGAATGGATTAGTCTTGGACACTCCAATACAACATTCTTTCATGCTCATATGAAAGGAAAGAGAAATAATTATAAGTATTTTCTTTGTATGATGAACAAGGCAACAAACTTAGCATGAATAGATTGTGGAAGAGATTTTGGCATTCTACAAAGAGCTAACGGGAACTGCTATGGCACAGGGTTAGGAACTGTACAACAGTGTCATTCAAGAAGGGCCTAGGGTTACAACTCAGCAAGCTGACCAGCCTGAACTGCAGCAGGCAGAATTGGCTTGCCAAAAACCTCAGGAAGCAATTTTCTCAATCCATCGGACAAAGCAGGAGGGCCTGATGACTAGTTTTATTATTATTATTATTTTTTAAGACAAAATCACAGGATATTGCTGGGGAAGAACTCTGACAGGCTGTGCAGGATTTCTTTGTGAATGGAAGGTTGCTCAGGCAGTTAAATGCCACTGCCATCAACTTGGTGACCAGAGGGAGAAATCCATCCCAGTTGAGTGCCTTTGACCTACTGAATGTGGTAATATAACATAAAAGTTGGTGACTAAAGTTTTCTGACTTGGAACTGAACGATGTAGTCCCCTATCTCTTTCTGCTGACTATGGAATATATGATGATTTAAAAGATGAAGCCGGTAGAGAGAGAGAGAGAAAGAGAGAGAGAGAGAGAGAGTCACCTTTACCCAAGGTGCAAAAAACTGAAAATCACGTACCTTGCTGATGACTTGTTGCTTTGCAAAGCTGATGCTAGTTCTTTAACTCCATTCAAACAAGCCATTTCTCATAAGTGGATTGGATGTGAATGCATTCATAAGTACTACGTTCGTTAACTGCAGTAATAAAGAATCAGTTGCTGCAGATCCTAGCTATGAAGAAAGGAACCTGCCAAAAAGGTAAGTTCCCCTCTCTGATGAAGGCTTTCTATAATACATTACCAGCTTCTTTGGACAAAATAACAGCTGAAGATAACGGTTGGACTGCTGCTAAATTATCTTGGCACACATCAAAGTAAATTAATCATATAAATAAGTAACAGGAATCACACTCACTTTAATCTCCCATATTGCTGTGATCATGACAGTGATGCATGCACTCAATGAAATAAAATAACTGATATATATATATATATAGTCAAAAAAACGAAAAATATGTGGCAAGCTAGCAACAGATCTGGAAGATGAAGAGCAAATTAAATTCTTGCATATCTCATGACACATGAAACATAAGACAAGAAATACTTATCTTGGCTGAAATAAGACATTGCATATATGCATGACAGATTCAAAAATTCAAAAACCCTTAGAATAAGAAGATACCTTCAGAACATCCTGCTGCGGCGAAGAAGTTAGAACTGCAGAAAGAAGCTCAATACTATTCCGTGCTACATCAAATGCTTCTTTTGTTTGTTCAGGTGATAGTGATTGCACAGGAACATCATGCCGGGCAAGAGTTGAGTTGGTCTCTGCTTCAGTGACAGAGCGCGGTGGGGTAAAAATAGGTGCCAAGCTTTCATTATCACGTCCAGGAAACCGGATACCTCTCGACTTTAAACTCTTTAAAATAAAACACAAGACATGAGAAAACATATGGGAGCAGAAATATGACAATTTGATTTTGAACATCATACACAAAAATGAGGGGAAAAAAATAAATATCTTCTCCACCCCCATTAAATCCCTTTACTAAACCCAAAAAAAAATAAAGGAAATAAAGAGATTATGGCAAATTAAAGAGGTAGAGGATTAGTGTAATGGTAACATTGCTCTATTATAACTTGGAGATTATGGTGTCATCTCTGCAATCAAAGTAAGCTGAGAACATTTCCTCAGAACCCATCAATGCAAAACCGTCATGCATCACAACACTCATAGGATAGATCATGACCCAAAATTCTTTGTCTAGCTGATGATAAGTTCCTTTTCATCATAAAATCGAAGATGTATTCTTATGTCTCTTTCTTCCCTGCAGCATTTTTTAAAAAACAGAAGAAAATCCCAATACCATGGAACAGCCCATGCCACATCAGTTGAGGTGAGCATTCGGGATAGGCACTTCATGAAACATGTACTCACTGTAAAAAACGCACAACCTCAACATGAACACTAGCTTGGGCAGTATATGATGGGTCCACTAATTCTCATGGAAAATTTTCAAGAAAATATGTTGAAGTAACGTTGTATTCTTCAAACCACAGTCCATTTGATGCACTAAATTAGAAAGATCAGACTTTCCTACCAAACAATATCCAAATAAGGCAAAAAAAAAAAAGTCTTCAGAACCATTTTCTCCTATACTTCTGATAATGATTTTGCCTCTCTTCTAAGATGAACAGTGGTGTTCACCCTGCTAACATGGAAATTAAGCATCATATAACATACAAATATTTGTTCTCTCTAACTTTCAAAGTTTTTGTCAACCAGAAAATCCTGAGTTCATGACAAAACAACACATTAAAACATAAACTAAGTCTACAATACCTTGCCATACCTTGTACGTTTCCTCATAAACAGGCAAATATCTTAGCTCATTTGAGGACTCTCCCCAGGTTTCAATCAATATAAGAGCCTTGTTCCTGTTATTCACAACTGTTTGGGGGTCATCAATCAGCTTCACCATCTCATCAAGAACTTTCTCAGCTGCTATCTCAGCAAATGCCTTATCGCAGTTCTTGACAACACTTTCCAGCAACATCAAAGCCAGGTACTGGACCTTGTGGTTCTTCAACATAATCCGCTTCCTGATACAGCGAATCAACTCAACACTGTTGACTCTCTCATGATTGATCATGTCACAAATTTCAAGGTTCAAAGCCCAGTCCGGCTCATCAAGGGTCTCATCAGTGGCCTCCTCAATAATCTTATCAGCTTGGTTCGGGCCTTGGAAGAATTCCTTCATTTTGAAGCTCACCGAGCTCATGCCTGCACTCATTTTTCTCCCAACCTCAGCACCACTTATCTTCAGTCGCTCACCCAACGATGTCACTTTGTCCATCAAGTTGTCACTCATCTTATATGACCCTGAATCCATAAGCAAGTCAGAACCCCTCAATAACTTGGAATCCCTTAGCAGAACAAGGGAAGGAAGAGGAATGAATGGATCTAACATCTAATCGTTAACAACATTCAATCGAAAAGTTCTAGAAGAAAATTACAGAGTCAACTACTAGGATCAAACGGGAGAAGGCCAACTAATCCAAAATCCGCAAATAATAAGCGGACAGAAGAAAGCGATCGAACAAGATCCATATCTAGAGGCAAAGTACTCAAATGACAATAAAAAAACGTATCACAAAAAAGGAAAACGCCAAAAGAAAGGCCAACTAAAACAATAAAACTAATTGCAAAATTTGGCTAATTATTCAACAAGAACAGCGAACAAAGCCAACAAAACGAAACATTGAATTACCGTTAGCACATGAGTTAGAAGATTACAGGATCCATCAAGATTCGTGAGCTACAAGTTGAGAGGGAATTGAGCATTCAGATCGAAGGATGTCAGAACGAAGACCTATAGAGGAACTCGGGAAGAGTTAAAGGTAGAAATTTCACCTTTGAATAGAAGATGAAGGCCCTTGAAATCGTGCTTCCGGGAATAATAGAAGAGAAGCTACAGAGTTTCTTTATGAGACGACGACGATGACTTTCTGCTGGAAGGCTCCGACGATCCTCAGAGTCCACCCATGACTACGCGTGACTATGCATTTATTTTTGTTTTTATTTTTTTAGGTAGAAAATCGCGAGATGAACAGTTTTTATTGAATAAATTTAAAAAATATTTATAAAAACTATTACTATGATTATGATTATTATTATTATTTACATTTAGT
>JAODPA010115064.1:0-18945 GCA_025585075.1 Nepenthes mirabilis
GTTCATTTGAAAAAAATCTTTTAAATGAATTTTGAAAAATAAGTGAGTAGAAAAATTATTCACCTGCATCGTCAATGTTCCTGGATTGTTGTCTTCTTCTCCATGGATAAGCAAAATCGGTTTCTTGATCTTGTTGGCTGCCATAAAGGGACTCATCTCCACATAAGTATCTGGTGCTTCCCAAAGTGTTCTATCCTCATTCTAAATGAAATAAAGGAAAAAAAAATTGCACAGAGGCGATGAATCATGAAGGGTGCAGAGCTATGCATTTGGAAAGGGCAAAGTTTAGAGGACATGAACTTGGGGACTATCTCTAGGAACTGTACCGACATAAGATACAGTCCCCAATGAAAAACTATGCTACCTGAAATCCAAAAGGTGTAAGAGTTCTATTATAAGCTCCAGAGCGAGCAATTCCACAACAAAAGAGACAAGGAGCATGTGCCAAGAGGTTTGCGGTCATGAAAGCTCCATAGGAATGACCTCCAACAGCAATCTTGTTTGGATGGGCCACCTGAAAGGTCACACCACAATGAGGCAATTTGTCACACACATAAGCAATGAACACTGCTAATTACATATGTTGGGATTTGGGGTCCTAAAATATATTTTGTTCTGTAAGTACATAAAATAGACTTCCAAAGAGAAAAAGCTTACCCCGCGTCTTATTACTTCTTGCACAGCAGCCTCAGCACTAGCAACCAGTTGCTCCACATACCTGGTTAAAACAGGTCAAGTCCAGAGGTTTAAAACTCAATTACTGAGATGGTTTAATTTCACAGTACTAGCTCAGAAAAGCAAAGCAAAGCGAATTTGCAAGGCTGAGAGCTTCCATTGGACTTGGGATTCAATAATGTCAAAAGGAACATAGGATTCAAGCTCTTTCGCAGAGCCAGAGACACTCCATGGACCAAATTTTGAAAGGAGCAATCCTTCATCCTTCTCTAATTGAAGACCCAGTGATTGACTTGCATTTTCATCAATCAAATGCAAAGGCAACAAGCACACATGGCATATCTAATTCCAGGCGGTTTTCAAATAAGATTTTAAAATGAGATGCCATGTATTTGAGCAGAAAATAGTAGTAGAATAAACTGTGCCGAAAATAAGTTTAGAATAAAATAGTCAAATATTGATGACATCAACAATAAAATGAGCTTTTCCACCTAAAATCGAATCAGTTTACACAATACAAACTTCAAGGAGCATGAAATGGCAAAGGTTGTGACCAAATTGGGAATGACTTAGAATAAGCAATGGCAAATAAAAGAAACCAATAATACTTCACACCATATTTCATTTTGCAACTATAACCAATCCAAGAAGCAAAAAAAAAAAATGCTGAGTCATATGATTTCTTGTGCTAAATAACTGTTTTTCCACTTGATTACTTTCATTTCTTCCAACTGTCTTCTGAGGCTTAACCTCAAATCTATACTATTTGGCATCCTTTTCACCTTTCCACAAATACAGAACTGTACTTCCAGAGCATGCTTGATGCCATTTTCTCACCAATGGAATTCCATTTCAACATTATTTAAGGCCAATTGAATTCTATAGATAAAAAACCTGTGATTTTCATGTACTTGAAAATTGTAACATTTGAGAGTACACATTCTTGGGCAAGACGCATACGAGGCATGGTAGCTGTTTTGTGTTCACGAACCATTGAGGACTACAATGCAATTAAGGGAAAAAACAAATTCCCCTAAACTCCAGTACGAAAATACGTTGTGAAGACAATTTACCTATCATTTGCCTCCTCATCATCCTCACCAATAATGGGAATAGTTGGTCCGTGTAAGATAGAAAACCTGTAGGTATTACAGCTACTGCAAATTAACATGTATTGAAAAAAACTACATTGAAGATGTGGGACGAGCAGATAAATGACTTTCTATTGATGCCAGGTCATTTTGAGGATGATCAAAGAGGACAATTATCAATACCTTCTAGCCAACCAAAGAAGTGGAGAAGTCGGACCTATGCCAGCAAACTCATTAGGAGAACCGCGTACTTGTCCAGCAGCATCTTTGCTTTTGAATTCTCCAGGATAAGACCAAATCAAACATGGAAGAGGTCCATCTTTTGAAGGATCATACCCTGGCGGCAGGTACAATGTTGCAGTAAGTTGTACCCCATCCTTCCTCTGGTACCTGATCATTTCTTTGTGTAAGGAAGCCAGTTGAGGATAAGGATGAGGAAAGTTTGTAATTTGGCATGTCTTCTTATCTGGCCAGCTTTGTATGTAGTACTGGGTGTTTTCAGTTTTAGACTCCTTTGAAGTCAGTATTTTCAGTTGATTGATAGATAGTTCCCCCTCATTCTGATCAGACATTAAGGCAATGACTGTCTCATAATACTTCTCCTTGTCACTCTCCCATATCCTTTCTTTAAACCCTGTATTACTGGAGAGAGTAGTGTTAGACCATGAGACTCGATAAAAGAAACAAATATATGGCATAACAGACAGGTCATTTCATACAGCTTACATGTCAAATAGATCAAGGAATGGGATGTTTCCTTCCGGTGTAGCACCTCTACCATTCAGCAAAATATAATTTGAATCATCATTTTCCTTCTTTACCCTTGCAATCACGTAAGTACCAGCAGGAGTTCTCCGCGACATCGGAGAACCAGGATCAGAATACTCATCTTCAGATGACCTATCGAACAATATGCGTGGATTAACATCTTTAGATCCAGGAGAAATAACCCAGGTCCTTGTCCGCCGTGTTTTATACCAAGATTCATATACTAATGCAAGGGAATCATCACACCAAGATATTCCCCTGCAGAAACAGAACTTGTCAGACACCAGATCAACATCAACACCTTTCAAGTAAACAAATTATTGCCTAAAATAAACTGAAACTGAATTTATAACAGGCCAAAAATTAGGGTATATTTGTGAATACATACAAGTATTTTAGAATGATACTTGGCATAGACCCAAGCAACCAACAGGGCAAAATCTTTAGCATAAGTTATATGACATACAGAATAGCAGTTCCTAAGCATTAGCATAACTGGCTAGCCTGTGGAAAACAAGGTATGGAAACCAATTGACTAACATACGTTAGCCCTGATGCTTCACTTTTGCAGATTCACCACAAAAAACCAAGAGTTTGTTGTGACTGAAATTTTATTTTAGGCAGATGACTTGATACCATTAGTGGAGGCAAGTGAGGAACAGATCAGAGGAATGGTGGATTGTCACCAACAATTTTACTGCACTGTAGGTCAGATGACAAGCTTAAGTAAGTCAAGGCTTTTTGTGTCAACCGCCCCCCCCCTCCCCCAAAAGCATTGACCCAAGCACATTGGGGCATGTGGCATCCCCTAACAGATGACTTTGGATCAACTCAGAATCCCTCTACCACACAAAGTTGGAAAGGCCACTTACTGGCATATCATAGATAGAGTTTGATCTAGAATGACGAGGTGGAAGATGAACCGACTCTCTTTTTGGGGACAACTCAACTAGTGCAATCAGTGGCTTCTGCTGTTCCAATTTGCACGGAACAAACCAAGCTACCAAAGGGAGTGATTAAAGAAAGAGGTGGAAGCTCTAACCTCAAGTTCATAAGGGAAAGTTCCAACCAGAAGAAGGTGCCCTGACAGGGTGAAATAATGTCTGCAGAGTGCAGACCAAAGAATCAAGGAGAATTGGGAATCAAGAAGCTTGACATCACAAATGAAGCATTGTCTCTACTGCTAGGTAAACTGTGAACCCTAATTTTCGTTCATCTTTTGTTGATTTTTTTTTTTTGGTTACAATTTTTTGTTGATTTATTATCTCTTCGATTACATGTCTTCAATCAGTTAATCCTATAGATGAATCGAAGCCTCACTGTTGGTTTTTTCATATGTTCTCCTTGCTTCTCGTTTTTATACCTTCTGATATTTTTATTTCGTAACTTTGTAACTGAGAACGCCTTTCTTTTTCCAATTTAGTCAGTATTGTGTGTACTTCGGTTGTTGAAATTCCATAAGCGTCGTTGTTGAATAATTGTGATGATGCTGTTGATTGATCTACGTTGAAGATTCTGTAGTAATAACTCATTGGTTTTCGGAATTATGTGATTTCTCAAAGCTAGAAGGAAATCTGAATCGTTGATCGTGATTGATATGGTTTGATTGTGTAAAGAAAGTTTTGGTTGCAGGAGAAATCGTGAGTCCTTTCCTCTCGTAATTTGCTTTAAGAGCTGTATGTTGTTGTAATTATCTTTAATAAGTGAGCTAGGATGCTAGAACAGCAGCTCTTTGACGAGCAGAGTAAGTCTACTTTGCCTTAATTTATCGGGCTAAATGAAAAGATATGAAAACAAATTTTAGTTTTATTTGATAACTGTGCTGAACTTGAATACATTGCGTTTGGCTCTTTACGTTGGTGAGGCCTGCTTAGAAACTTGCTTTGTTGCTCATCCATGTCACTAAGGCTTTTCAGTTGGGGATTACTTGATGCCTAATTAGATTCATTCAAAAGATTGGTAAAGTATTCAGCAAACTATGAATCAGAATTGAAGACAAATTTCAATCATTTTTTTCCCAATTGCTATGCAAAAGAGGTATAATTGTGAAGTATTTGTTTCCTGTGGCCTGAAATAGGAAAACAAATCGGAAAAGAAAACCTTTTTTTTTCAATCAAATAATGTCATAAGTCTTCCAAATAAATAGTTTTCAAAATAACTTCTGAAGGCTTTGTAAACAAGCTTGCACCCTTATGTTAATTACATGAATCAAGTATAAATGAACCTATAGAGATTGAGTAAAACTCAAGCTTAATTTGAGTTCAAACTAAATCTTCGTTCTAGGCTTCAGCATTTTACTGGACAGGGATGCTTAGTAGATACAGATTTTCAAAGCCAAGTACCTACAGAACTGTGGCTGCTTAATAGACACCAAGCTGCTCCCGTACAAGGATAAGTATATTAAAAGGGAGAGGTTTACTTAAGAAAGGCATCAACGGGCACATCAGGAATGGTACAAGATTTGATATATTGGAAGACCTAGGGGTTGGGAATGTTCCATTTAGTACCTTGGTTTCGGAGACCATTCTATACAATCTAAAAATGCCAAATGTCATCAAATAATGCTGATTTCAGTTGGTCAGGATCTGGAAGTTTGTTTACTAGCTGCAAAATGAGGTGTCAGCTACTTGGCTCAAATCCATGCAATTTTGGCCGATCCAAACTTAGTTTTGGAAGAAAGAATCACTAGCTAATTTGTATACAGATGTAGCTCTCACGGCCAACCCAGGCCTTGCAGAAAGTAGGGATGATCTTCAAAGAGATGCTGGGGAATGGATGTCTGTGTTCTCTGAAAATGAAGGCCACACAATGCTAACCATGGCTGAGTTTTGGACCACATATATGAGGTGGTCATGGCTTGGCAGAGGGGTCATGAAACAAAATTGTTTTTTTTTATAAAAAAAAAAACTATCAGAACACTCTCTTTTCATTCAGCAATCTAACAGAGGGGTCAGTTCTCTGCCAAACAACCATAATTTCCTAACTACCAAGGGCACCACTTTTAAGGTGAAAAAAGGAACAACATTTACAGGAATGGGTAGAACAATAGCTATTCATACCCATAACGAAGATCAAGTTTGTGTAAGATTTCCGGCTGTTCACCCTCAACTGGCTCAGCAGGTTGTACATAAACAATATCACGAGGAGAAACATCCACCTTCGCATCACCTCCATCTTGCGTCTCAACCCTGTAAATTCCAACAAAGGTAGAACAACAATTGCTAAGAAGTAACATGGCCACAAACAAAATTTTATTAGTTAGGCAAGGTCCAATAGAATAGTAACATATATATACGGTAGGCATGAGCAATAGAGTTAAGTGTAGTAACATATATATACGGTAGGCATGAGCAATAGAGTTAAGTGTAGTAACATATATATACGGTAGGCATGAGCAATAGAGTTAAGTGTTGATGATCAACGACCTCCACTATCCTGTAACAGGCCAATAGTTATCATATAACACAGAACAAATGAATGATTCAAATGAAATCACCATCCTCACTCTTCTAGATGACGACCATAGTTTGCCAATGGGTCACTTCACATGGAATCATCTGTTGCCATGAAATTCCAAATTTATTTTTCCTAGGTAAAGTTTTCACATTACCATAGAAGAATAAGTCAAACAGAGGGCTTAGAATAACTATTCAGACCATCAACAGAGTTTCCTCTCCAACAAAGTGTAAGTGTGGAGTGAGAAGAAGAAAAAAAGAACAGAAGAGTACATCAGAATTTTAACCACAAAATTGCACCTAGTTTTTGACGACTAAAGAATTTGGGGAAAAGTATGAGGAACAAGAGGAGTATAAAATGAATAATGCTATTACCAATAAAGTGTTGAAGGCTTGTCTGCTCTCCAATTGATCGAGCGCATTCCCTTTCGGACACTATTATGTACAATGGGAATGTCTTCTGCAAGGGGTAAATCACAGAGTTCTCTGACAAATTTCCCATCTGCTGTCCATAATTCAACCTTCTTGGGGAATCTTCCACATGGAACAGTAAAAGAGTATGGCCTGTGGATTGAGCTAATCAAAATGTACTTTCGATCTGGACATGGATCCAATGATGTATACACCAATGGAGACCCAAATGGCTTCATTGTTCCATCCAGAGATGCCAAAACAAGCTGTGAAGTTGCGTAGTAATCAAACAAATCTTCGTCATACTCATCCTTCAACAGATCTTGGAAGGTTCTGACTTGGACAATATTTTTCTGCTCGTTAGACTGAATCTTAGGGCCAGAGGGAACAAAAGGTTGCTTTGGGGTGTCCCCACGAGATAAAGGAATGGTGCAAACTAATAGAGTGGAGTCATCCACCCAAACAAAACTACAAAGAAAGATACAGAAGAGGGGTTAGCAAATTGAACCGCATAATTTTAAATCATTGACAGAAGACCGAAATAAAAACCACCTACTTATCAAACACAGCATTTAAATAGACATCAGGTGACTGAAACAAAGGTCTGGCTTTGCCAGTTTCCACATCAGCTACCCATACCCTCAGCTTAGTGCTACTTCCATCATCCTGTTCCAGCAAATAACTAAAATAACGCAGGAGTAATTGATGGTAAAACAAACAAGAAATTACCACAATATTTCCTGCCCACATATAAGCTCCCTTTCTCATGAAATCTACGTATTGCTTTATGGTAAACTTCAATACTGTGGCAAGAAATGGATTTTGAATAAAGATACATCTGAGTGCTGGAAACATCCCCAGATATGCAAAAAAAAAAAAAAAACCGTAATAACAACCCAGAAAGTTTCTTCTACAATAAATATATACATGTACCATAGTGAAACAGAGATGCCATCAAGAAACTGAACCTATGTAGAAGAAATATTTTGATAACTAAAGGATGCTCAGGTTCAGCGGAAGAAGGAAAAAATTACGATTAGTAAGGCCTATCTGACTAAAATAATAATAGAGGAGATCATGCACTAGTTTGGATCCTATTAGTGATTATTACCTCATCAACTCTGATACTGAAAGATAAATGCCGAGCATCATTTGACCTTGTCAAGTATAGGAAAAAGGTTTAGTCAGCATAATACAATTTTGCCCCCAGACAAACTGGTTATATTTTCTCCAAAATAATGAATTATATTTAAAACTTCACTTCATAGCAATCAAATTATCATTGAAATATAAAAAATTTAACAGAAATTGTTAGTGAACTCATGAACACAACATATGAATACAACAATCCTTTGCCTCCTAAAAAATAATCATGTCCTGGAGTGGTTTCCTCATCCCAGCATGATTCCATTGTGTTGCCCAACTTACAGTTTTGGATCTTATGAAAAGGTTGCCAACTAGAAACGACTATGCACAAGTCTATTTTGCTAAGGTAGCCTCTCATAAAGCTGAAAAAAAACAAATCAACAGCGTTGAAATTAATAGATTGGATGTGCATAAAAATTTCCCTTGCATCAACAGCCACTGGGACAATAAACTACTACCTAAACGCAGCATGTATTATTTCACCCACTGAATGTTGTACGCTTGCCTATGGATATTCATTGAAGACAATATCATGTGGCTTCTCTTCACTTGAAAAAAAGGAATCAGGAAGAGTTTAACACAAAAAAAGCCATCAAATTCACAGCAGATAGAGTCCATTCCACCATTTGATATAGGCCAATGACATTTTTCCACAAAACTTTCAAGCGGGAAAACAAAAGGAGGACCAGCTTTTTGAAGCTGTTACACAGGACATTTCAGCATCTGTTCTATGCCAGTCACATGCAATTATTCACAGGATGGAAATTCCCAAAGATGATTAGAAAGCAGTTATACCAACATTATACAGCAACCAACAGGAAAGTTTACTGTTCAAGGGATCTCCTACAGGTCACATTAGGGTTAGCCTAATTTTGCATGTTAATCAGATGCTATAAGCCATTAAGGCTGAACATCATCACCTCCCATGTCCAGTGACAGTAAGGTTGGCCTTGCTTTGCAAGTTCAATTTCATCAGCAGACAGGCTGAACACTACATCAAAGAGACAAGGTCAATCTCGTTTGAGTCATCTAATATTTCCAGCAGCCAAGCGTAATGCAGATGTCTAATTACCTACAGGTGTGAAGCTCACTCAGAAAAACCTTTACCACAACACAAAATTAATGTCTTCAAGCTAACATTTGGATCAAAATGGGACTATTATAAGCACAAGCAGATAATTCACACAGAAAATTAAAAACCTGTTTGCCGAAGGCACACACCAACTAATGTAGAAACTAAGTTTAGTGTTCTAAGTTAATTAAAAACTCTAACCCAGAAAGGTTGAGCACATCATCTGACTCCATTGTACAGTGGTATTAGGGTTGGCCTTATTTTGGATGTTGAACTTCATCAGAAGACAAGCTGAATATTACATCATGTCACATTAGGTCAATCTCATATGAGTTGCTCAATTTTGTCAGCAGGTAAGCATAATGTAGGTGCCTTATTATTTCCGGCATATAGCTGACTTGGCAAAACATTACCACAAAATAAAATATCATTCAAATTAACATTTGGGTAAAAATAAAATTATTACAAGCACAAAAATCAATGATTGTCGTAAATTACAAGTTGGCCTCTGAGATTTGATTCTTTACATAACATGGCCCACAACAGATTCTATGTTTAACACATTCTCAAAATGGAGTCTCAATAAACAGCCAAAATATATGACACACAGTATTTACCAGCTAATAAAATTGATCTTAGCACCATCTGGTAGACCATGTATCTCTTTTTCAGGACCAAGGATGCCATCATGCAATAATTGATGGATCCCAATGCCAGTGTAGAATGACCTGGAGATGAATGCCTAAATTAGCCCTCTTGTTATTGCAAAGGAAAACAGGAACTTGAAACAAAAGAAGAAAGCGATAGCAGCAATGACCAAGATTAACCTCACAGTTACTTACATCCGACTCCTGGCATTGCATTTTCCGTCAATTCGAATACCAGCAAGCTTTTCCTCTGGTCTGGCCAGGTCTGCCAGTGGAGGTAAAGCTCTTCTCTTGAGAAACAGTATTTTATCCCTATGTGGTGAAATTGACAATGCTGGCACTGGAGGAGCATCGACAATGTCCCTGATCTCTGGTGGAGGTAGTCTATACCCACCGCCTGATGCTGAATCTTCTACAGGCAAAAAGGCAAGAAATATGCCACGAAATGTAGATATCTATAGAATCTCACCAAGTGGAAGCCCCACATACAATCAGAAATATAATTCAGGTCATCTAATATCCCATGCTAAATCACAGAAAAAATCAAATTTCATTTCTATCCAAGTAAGCGAGTTATTCTAGCATCCATATCACAGAAAGAATTATACATTGACATTTAACATAGATAAAAATTCAACTTCAAGCTTACAATACACAGACTCCTGAACTCCCAAATTTGGGGCCAGGCTAACTTTTTCCCCATCCACAGACTTACTCTATTTGGGTGGACAGGAAAATTTTCTTAGGAAAATATTTTCCAAACTTTCATTTGTTTGGAAAATTTGAAAACAAATCTCTTCAATGAACAGATTTCCTTTTTATTTGGAAATTAATTGATTTTCCACCACCATCACTATTATTACAATCACCACCGCAACCCCCACCATCACCACTACCACCAGCAACAACCAAAGTACAAGCATGCTACTCCACCACCACCACTATAACTCCACTACAACCAATTTTTCATTATACTAAACTGTGGAATTATCTTCAATGGAAAAGGATTTACCTCAACCAGAAAAAGCAAAATCAGGGGGAAACTACTATTTTGCTTTGCTAATATTTGCCAAGAAAAACTGTTCTCTCCCCAAAAAAGCAGGGCCTTAATGCAGCCATTTGCTTAACATTAATGCTGAGGAGTTTCAGATTTCATTAGTGCATTGGTAAGCTAATGAAGCTGTCACTAAGATATGTACTCTCACTTGGTTCTTGGAAATGTTTTTCGATAAGAGAATCCCCTTTCCATTATTGATATACTTATCAAGGATATGCTTTTTGGATGGATGAATGAGGGTATTGATATCTTGTTTGAATAAATAAATACATTATTGAGCACATATCAACATAGACAAATGTTGGGTAGTCTTGGATTACTCCATTATGAGTCTTACACCTATTGAATATGTTACTTTTTAGTTATGGCACTAACAGGGCTTTTTGCTTGACAATAGCGCAAGGTTTCACTCCGGCAAAACCTCTCAAGATAGCTGCAAGACAAGGTTTGAGCGGCAATTTCTTGAAGGATTCCAGTGGCTGCACGCAAGTGAGCCACATGATGGCCGCTTACACTGCCCACACGGGTCCAAATATAATGTTATGTTTTTAGGGCCAAGACTGGCAGAAAGAGCAAAGGAGAGAGGGAAAAAGAGATATAAGAAGATAAAAAATTTTCCAACCATTTGGGGATCACATCATGGTCCACTCTTCGTCAACCTTGAAAATGTTGTTCTAACTCCTGTTTAACAGTTGTTTTAGTTCCCCTTACTCTTGTATTCATTTATCTCTCAGACTGTTTAGGTAGAGGTGCACAGCTAAAATGTTTGAGGTTGTTGGTAACCAGATCTTTCACTTGAAGAGGTTGTACAACCAGGATATTTGTGCTTGTTAGTAATTGGACATCATGCTTGTAGCATGACGTGAACAAGTTGACTTGAATGAGGTTATTGGTAACCGGACCTCACACTTATAGTGTGTTGTCTAACCAAGTTACTTGAGGGTTATTTGTAATCGGATTCCATAAATATTTAAGATATTCTTAGATGTAAGGTCACGAAGTTTTTCCATTATTGAAAAAGAATTTCACATAAAATTCCCCGTTATTATGCTTATACATGTGATTATATGTTATTGTTACTTCATCATGAATTCAAACAATTGGGCAGTAAATTTGATCATGGTTATAAAGTTTTCATCCGTTATACATTGGTGAAATTGGGTTTACTACCCAACAACAGAGACTCGGTTGCGCACTTAGTAGACCAATGCTAGAAGTCAAAATTGACATGGGAGGGCAGACTGACTAATTAACAATTCACATACTTAAATTCAAATGTTGTTACTCGAGCTCAAAATTAATTGCACATCTAGAGTTACACTTGTTGAATTTATTTGATTCAACAAAACAAGAAAAATCACTCCGCAAATTTGATAATACCAATCCAACCTAGATGTTCGACGACATGCCCAAAAATTCTGAAGCCGTGACTCAATTCACTATCAAACGTTTAACAAAATCAAAACCACAAAACATGAAAACAACAAAATAAAACAAAAAGTCCGAGTCCTAAGCTTCGATAAGCATCAACATAAATCCAATAATTCCTCGAAATACCTTCATATTCAGCGATAGTAGCTTCAGAAGCATTAGGAAGAGAGTCATTAGAGCCCCCGGCAGTTTTTTCACTGCGAACAGCTTCAACAGGAACAAGTGTGTGAAACCTTGAAGTAGTAGCCATGGCGGCGGTGAGAATCAAGTGCTTCGGAGTATGAATGAGCTGGTAGGGACAAAGAGAGAGGATGGGGCGAGATGGATGAACGAGACTGGAAGAGAGATGGTGACGAGAAGATGATAAGGGGGAGAAACGGTGGCACACTTGGTGAAGACCCATTGCTCAATAATTGGTCTGCGCGACTTCCAAATTTTGTTGTTTTTCCAAGCAATCAAATTGGGTAGTACAAAGGCATAATTTTTCCCTGAATAAAATATTCAACTAACCATCCGACTAAAATAAACCTAAATTTAAAATTAATAGTTTATACAGATATATTTTAACTGTAATTCTACTTTTCCATAAATGATCTTTTTAATTTGATTAAAGTTGTAAAACTTTAGCTAACCCAAATCAAGAATTTTAACTATTTATATAATTGTTATTATGATTGATACATCCTAAAATCCAGATTGTTATATAGATTAGGGAGCCATTCGATCTTTCATTGTGAGTCAAATTGGAGGGGTTCGACCTCCGTCTCTATTAAACTAAAACATACAAAACACAAATAACGAATAATTAGTCAGAAGATTGACGAAACTTACCCCCCGATTTATTCTCTAATATTCAAATTAGAAATCTTTCTTAGAAAATAAAAAAATAAGAAAATACAAAGAATGCAGAGTTGCACGTATATAGAGAATATGAGAGGAGGACTGGGCTCATGTATGCACTCAGTAGAGAGCGATTTAGTAAAACGAAAGATTGGGCTCCAATATGTTATACTCAGTAAGTGGCTCACTAGGGTGCACTTCGACGATGAGCGGCTTAGTGATGAGGAAAAAGAGCTGTGTTCGAGAAAAAGAGTTTGGTTCTTTTTGAACTCTTATATCTCAATCAATCGGATTGATTGATCATTTGTGTGTTTGAGAGTTCTCTCTTCTTCTCGCATTCTAGGGTTCTCTCGGCTCCCCCTTTTTCTGTTACGATGGTGAGGAGTATTTGTATATTTTGTGGAGAAGGTTTGGGCGCCAAGGCCTATGACAGATGTTTAGCTAAGATTAGCCAACCTGTCTTAGCAACGACTGTGGCCTCTGTAGCAATTGTCTCCTTGTGACGATAATGTGGTCGTGAGTGGTCCCCTCAACGCATTCGCTAGACTATCACAACAATGGCTATAGGCGGCACCTACATATGCATGCTCTGATCACTATATATATATGTTTCGACCACTTTGTCGGCTGCCTGGCCGAGAAGCCTCTTGATTGGTCCGTCCATCTGTGTTGCTGGTTGAACCATTGATATTTATCCTCTTGACCCATCAACGTCGTCGCTGCAGCAGTTACTAAGCATTGACTAGATTACTCTCAATTAGTCTAGTAATATTTCGAATCCCTATTTGGATTATTTTAATATTTATTGTGATTTTGGATATTTTGAATGTAGTGAAAATAAATTAAAATATTGTAAAATTTTATAAAACGATCAAAATTTCAGAATTGTTCGAATATCAAGTTGGATTTGAAAATAAAGAAAAGTAAAATTATGTATCTATAATATAAAAGAAAAAAAAAAGAAAAGAAGGGGAAAAATAGAAGAAGGCATCGAGGAGAGAGAGTGAGAGGGCGATTAGGGTTTCACACAAGAGGAAGAGGGAAGGATGAGGAGAGAGAAGGAGAGGGAGAAGAGGAGAGGGTAGATCGGCAGCAATAGCGGCACGCTGGCTGTCATTGGTGATGAGCTATGGCGTGGCGCAGGCTGAGGCGACGGTGGCATGACGCGGGAGTAGAGAAGTCGCTTGAGGAGAGAGAGGAGGCGGCAAGCGGGGTGATGCCAAGGAGGCGAGTGACAACCACATGAGGCGATGCGATGGTGGAGCGGCGACAGAGAAGTGGCGGTAGCAACCCGCACAAACAGGAGAGAGAAAGCAGCGCTAGCAGTAGAGAGAATTGCCTGATTCAGGTATTTCGAAACATTCTTTCTTTAAATCTGCAGAGTATAAAATCAAGGCAAATATCTTCCAACCTTATTCTTGATCTAATTTAATTTCTGATATATTTTAACTATTGTTTGATATTTTACTAACATGTATGTATTTTTATATATATCCAATTTATTAATTATACACATACATGTATGTTTTACTGGTTGTGCGGTGATTTTATATGGGTATTTATGATTTGGGAGACTTTCAGACACCCGGATAGTATATGTGTATATTTATGTATCCGTATATTATGAAACTATAAATTAGGCCTTGTAATAACATGCACGCCGTCGGGGGCGGGGTCACTATGGGACCCTAGCGGTCTGAGACTCGACGAGTCGTTATATATGATTTGAGACATGAGATATTGATACCATTTCCGACGGGGTGGCTTAGTCCCGACAGGAACGTATATAATGTGGCCCCCTTCTACCAATAGAAAGGTTGAGATGTTTAGTAACTGACCTGCACCACTGTGTATTTTAAATGAGAACCATATTGGTTATATTTTTAATCTCAGGAGTATATTATGATTGTATTTTCGGCTGGATGAAGACCTTAATCCATGTATGGGATATATTGAAATGATAGTGTTATGTTGATGAATTGTTATTATATTAAATACCTCCCTTACGATGTTTGGATAACAGGTCATATATTATGTTGTCTGAATTGCTATCCAATGAGATCTCATGTGGGTTTTATTATGTCAGGTCCTATATATGTAGGAATTGTCACGCCCGGGGTAATTTTTATGGTTGATAAAAATATTATTATTGATTTTATTTTTAATTTACGTATATCATGTTCCTGGGTCGTGACAAAGGTGGTATTAGAGAAAAGATCGTAAGGTGAGGTATTTTTAGATCATCTTGGGTAAGAAATTGATTAAATATTTGGCATAATAAATGCAGCATATGGTGAAGAATGAAAATTTGGGTCGTAAAGATTTAAATTCAACTCAAAAAGTTGATTATTTGATTGTGATGAGTCGCGTGAGCGACATAATGGGTGATTTGTTCTAACAGCCAAATGAGAATTTGGTTGTTTTGTAAAGAATGGTTTGTTAAAGGTAAGATGAAGAGTCCTTCAAATGATTAAATGTGAGCCGATTTAGAAAAGTTTTTGGATGTTTAATCTCAATTAAGGCTTAAATTGAGTTTCAAAAAGTAGAGGTTGTGTTTGAGATTTTTAATTGTTTAGATGAAGTTCGATCTACTGTCCATAAGTTGAAGAGTGAGATAAGCTGGTGGTGGGCTTCTCAGTACCGTATTCCACTTCTTGTGATGATTGGTGGAGGCAATTTTTGAAAGTGTCACTCTCCATTTGGCATTCAGGATAGTAAGGACGGTGAATTTAGTTGGTGAATGTACGGAAATAAGTTTATGGCCTTTGAGATTATATATAAATATTGTATATTTTTTCAATTTTTAGAATGAGCTTTGATAGAGTTTACCCCTGATAGGTAAACCTTTGATCTGTTAAGATTATGGGCTCAGGTGTCAAATTTGGGTGTACAGATATAAATGATTAACTAATCTAATTTTATTTAAGGTGTCAGACTTTGATATGATATTAGGAGTGATTTGATTACCAAGTCGTCATATTAGTGTAGATAATTTCGGTAAGAATATTCTGATTTGTAATATGGGTTGTGAATTTTGAGTATGAGGAAGATTTGATCGAGAGGCAACAAAATTGATATCGTTTTGCCTACAAGTATTTGATGAAGATGTGTGACGAATTTATTTGGCATATGTGGCTACATTTGGGAGTCATTTTGTGGTCATTAAGAATCTTCTGGTTGCACGGTAATTCGAAGCTATTTCTTAGAGGAGAGGATTAGCCTGAATTGTCTTCTGGTCAGTAATTGAGGTTGTGTCGGGAGTGATGTCAATTTTGAATACCCTGCATAGAATAGATGAGGCATTAGCCGAGTGCTTTGCCGTTGGATGTTTAATACCTTTGGCATGAGTATGATAAATCGATAAGGTTATCTATAAATTTTTAAAAATTTAGTTCGTTTGGGAAATGAATCATTTGTTAAGGGAATGTAGGAAGTTGATGGGTGATTTATTTGATCAAGGGTTAGTGCTCGATATTTTCTAAAATCGATCTGCATTTGGAGTATTGTCAATTAAGGATAATCAAAAAAATATGCCTAAGATAGCCTTCAAGATAGAGGTACGGCCGTTGTGAGCTTTGGTGGTATTTTTGGGTTAGTGATTTTGTTGACATCTTTTGTTAATCTTATGAATCGGACCTTTCGGCCGTATTTGGGTCTGTTTAATAATGGCTTAATTAATGATGTTTTGATTTGTTCAAGATATTTATATGGGGTATGAGATCCGTCTACAGACTATGTCATAGCTATGAATGGTAGTCAAGTGTTTGCCCAATTGAGGAGATATGAATTTGGTTGGACTTAATGTTATTTTCGGCGTGTTGTTTCTTCGATGGCGTGTTTGTGGATCTATAGAAGATTGAAGCGGCGGCTGGTTGAAAAAGGCCATTATTTGTCATGAAGATGCATGATTTCTTGGGTTTGGTTGAATTTGTTAAGCGATTTGTTGATGATTCATCAAGGATTACAGCGTCCGTGGGGTGTTAGGCTTAGAAGCGATCGGTGTTTATTAGAATGGTAATTGTAAGGAAAGCTTTCTAGAAATGAATGGCAGATTATCGACAATGTCAATTTGGTCGATCCTTGATGGATTAAGTTAATCTGTGGTAGGTTGTGATACTTTTGAAGAAGATTTGAGGTTTTGTTCTGATGTAGTGTATTTGAGTAGTTGCCTATGGGTTATGGCTATTGAATGTCTATGATCGAGGTTACTCCACCCATTGTTTAGAGTTAGCAGTTGAAGTCTTTACTCTGAGAATTTAGAGGTGTTATTACATGAAGAGGGAATTGTAGTTTCATTGATCATAGGGGCTTGAAGAAATTATTTTAAAAAAGGAGTTAATCATATGGCAATGTAAGTGGGTGGATCGTTTAGTTGCCGTGATGGTGAGTTTCAGTGTCGGCCAAGAATGAGAATATTATTGGCAATATTTTGGGTCAGAAGTCTTTGGATTTGATGTGCCATATGTTTATAAGTAGCCTTCATGAATTTTGCTTCGGGATTGCCAAGGACAATGAGAAATATGGACGTGCTTAGGATAATTGTGGATTGGCCGTCGAGGTTGTCCCATTTATTACCAATTTGGATGATGTATTAGATGAAAAATTGGCTTGTCGGTATGCCAATGAGATAATGAGGTTGTAGGATATTTCAATTTCGAGGTTTTGATTGTGATCTATTATTTGTACCAAATTTCGGCGCAGGTTCATATAAGAATTTGAGCACTGGTTTGAAATTTGATATGATGCTAATTCGCAGTCAAGTGATTAATCAAAATAGTGTAGCGGTAGCATGTTTATCCGTAGCCTTCGATTGTAAGATTTGATTTGGATTTTTAGGTAGAGAATCTGATTTGTGATTCGGTTTGAGGACATTGATTATATGGAGGTTTTGTTGAGTCCTGCGATTTTAAAAAAATGGCGACTTCAATCAGATCGGTCAGAGATCTCTCGGAGTAGAATGAATTTTTTTCCGACAAAGTGGTAGGTAGGTGGATCCATTCTCAGCCTATGCGTATACTGTTCAGGATCAGAGTTGCATTAGGAGTTTGTGCTGTAATGTCATATGTCTTTGTTTTGAGTGAAGAAGTTGTGGAGTTATTTATGGATAATCCCTATCGAAATTGGACACCAAAGCAAGCCCCTATCTGCAGAAAAAGTTTTTGTGAAGGTAAAAAATGATGTCAACTTAGCCGAGTCATATCATGAAGTTGGACGTGATCAAGCAGAGTCTCGAATGATGAATGAAAGCTCGGGAACCAATTGAGGTTATCACCAGCTATAGTGGAGTTAGAGTGGTCTAAGTTCATAAGGAACGTCGAAGATTCTCCACCTAGTGGAGTGGCAAGCTGATTATGCATCTCTTGCTTAAAGGAAGAAGCCAAGAAAAAGAAACTTTTGAGATTTTATTTCTGATCTGCATTGGACGGCGAGAAATTTGGTGGCAATTTTGATGATAATGAATAAGCTAATAAAGTTAGATCATTACTTGCTGATCAGAATGTCATTCTTGAGTTTGCCCGTCAACACATTATTGAGAAGAGGAGATTGCAAGGTATTCCAATTTTAAGGCCCTTGATCGCGATTAGAAGCAGATGATCAATCAGAGTTGCGCAAGGAAAGTGTAAGGCCTCACAGCTATCGGTTACAAAATTTAATTTGAGTATTGAAATAAGATATCAGATTTGTAGTCCGATTGGATATTTAAAAAGAGTGGTCAGATGTTTCTGAAAGTATCTTGAAGATAAGAATTTCAAGTATCGGGGACAACGATAGATTGAGGTTGAGGTTCGATAGGCCTTTTGAGGATTTACAGCGAATCAGTGAGGTGGCCAACAGATTGGTGTTACCTCGAGTTTGGCGGAGTCATTTTGATGTGTTTTGTGTATATATGTTGAGAGAAATATGGGTTGATCCTTGGCATATGATCGAGTGTGAATTGTTATTGATTTTGCGGAGCTATTTTTTGTTGGGGTTTTGGTTCGAATTTTTGAGCCAGAAGGGATCGAGTGTTGAGAAATAAGTCGACCATTTTGGTTATAATGTTTTTGGAAAATCTTTCGGTTGAGAAAATTTGTATATGATCCATCTCACGTGATTGAGCTAGAATCGTTAGAAATTTGTGAGAATTTATCGTATGACAGGATTTTGGTTCCGATATTAGAATAGAATGATCAGGTGTTGAGGATCAAATTTTTGGATGAATCTTTTGATTAAAGTTAAGTTCAAAAATTTTGTTCTTATTTGTTCAAGAATTGATGTTCGTAAATTTCAAGGATGAAATTTTTATAAGGATGGGAGAATGTAATATTCCAAATCCCTATTTGAATTATTTTAATATTTATTATGATTTTGA
>JAODPA010115075.1:0-18941 GCA_025585075.1 Nepenthes mirabilis
ATTTTACTATTATCAATCTTCCAAATCCCCAACAACTTCAAAGATCATTAAATCTGTTATGTAGATATATTTATCAATTTTATCAACAATATAGATGCTTTCAAAGAGAGCTTGAGGACAAACATCAAAGGAGTCCTCCAGCTTTAGGAGGACTCACATCTAGCTATATCAGGAGAGAACATTGTAGATAAAACTAAAAAATTTTTAGAGGAATGTCTTAGGGATCTCAATTCGAACATAAGTGCTAACATTTTGAAATGGGTGGCTAGTGATTTGGAGCATTTGTTGCACTGGATGGAATAGGCTTTAGGTCAAGTGGCAAATTGATGCTTATGAGCATCAAGTTGACATGAACCCTACAGTATTTGAGCTGGCACAATTCAACTTTAATATGATTCAAACCATTTATTGAAGGGAGCTCCAAGAACTTTCAGAAAATAAAAAGATCTTAAACTATATGTTTAGGGAACTATCTCATCGGCCGAAAATGACCATTGGATCATCAAATATCCTACAACCATTATTTTATATTGTTAAATTCTATTTTTTAAATGTTAAATATAAAAAATGCATATTATGAAAAATAATTATTAAATACACCACTAACAAATTGTTTTCTTAATTTTTAAAATAAGATAAAATGAGGGACATTGGAACTTTTGATCCAATGGCACTAAGCCAGTGGGATAGCACACCTTAATAGTAAAGAGACAATCATCACTACATAGGAGTCAAGGATCTTCACAAGGTGATGTTCCATTTTTAGATTTTAAAGGCCCACACAAAAAATAAAAAAATAAACATAATTGCAACATAATAATCTTTATGTTGAAAACATCGCCAAAATAGGAAGGATAAGTTACGCGGCCAAACCCAATAAAAAAACTATTATGAATCTTGTATGACTTATAATCCTTTTAAAAGAGGAAAAGATGTAAACAAGACCTTTCATACTATCACTCAAGAGATCCTATAACACCATTCTCTTAATAATGCAAAACTAACAGTTATTTAATAGTTATAAGCTTTTGGAATCGAAATAAGTTCAAATGAAGGGCCCTATATATAGGAGTTTAACTCATTATATTTTTTTATGTGACATTTCATGCAGAGTATATTTTTTTTTATTTATGAGATTCAAGGATTGTTTATTGGATTGTAGGTGGTGGAAAAATCTCTAGCTTATGCAAGGTATTAGCTTTTTAAGAGATAAATTGATCAAATCATTCTAATGCATTGTTGGAGTAGCTTTTGAGCAGCATTATGCATGTTTACATAAAGGTGTTGGCAAAGTGATTTATTTTATACAAATAGTAGATGATATTTATTGTTCACTGGAGGTGTTGGATTATTTCACTAGGGCTGTGAATAGGTTGGTTTTGGTTACTAATAATTCAATTGCCAAAAGCTTCTTGTTGTTAATGTAGATTATTCCATATTAATTGAGTAAAAAAGTGGTATCCTATATACAGATGAGAAGATTTTATTCTTGTGATATCCTGTATTTTTTGTCAAAAATCTGGTAGAGTTTTCTCTACAATATAGACGTCGGTCAAAATATAAAACCTGTTAAATATCCCGAACAATATATAATCCAACACTATATAGCAAAAATCTAACAAAACAGCTCCGACACAGTCAAAAAATCCAACCGATATAAACTCCAACATCCAGACAACCTCAACAACTACACAGGATCCAAAATAGTCACAATTAATAACACGTGCCACCGACGTTATGACCACGGGTATGACGTCGGCTCAGACAAGATGCCACTAGGTACATTATTAAACCATATAAACCTATGAAAGCAACTAAAGCCATCAAATACTGTAGAAGTTAACTACATATATAATATCATTATTGCTAAAATACATGACTATCAAAATAATAAAAATACTCCAAAATGGGATAAAAATCACAAAATTGAGTCTTCAAGCTATCCTCTAATACTTTGAGCATCTCCGACTTCTAATCCTTCACTTTATCCAATCGGGTATAAGCCTGTACTAATATGGAGGTAAGAAAGTAGTAAGAGGGAGCTAAAAGCTCAACAAGTACAATATAAGTAAAAATAAGATACAATATAAACAAAAGGGGACAGGGAAGGAGATAAGAGTATGATAAAGGATGCATATGAGACTATAAATCATGGTTCAGGAAGAATATTTTTATGATTCATTTTCTTAATTATCAATTCATTGCTGAAGACTTATTTCGTTGAGGGACCAATTTCAGTAGGCCTTACTGACAAAGGAGCGGTCGATCGTGGCTTGGATTATGTTCACTTCACATAATTGAAGACTAGAGTCCTCTATTCTCAACCCAGAGGAAGGGCAGTCTATATATCATCCCTATAGACGGGGCCGATTAGCCACTTTTGCCTAGCAGCAAGAGGTTCTAGAACAGGTAACGACCGTCCGTTATAATACACTAAAACATACCAAGGAATTTCACCCGTTATAAACACAGTCAGAGTAATCCTGGAGTTTTCACTATAAAATTCGTGACATGTCAAAGTCTGTTATCCATAATATTTGATCAGAGTTCTTAGTTTCTTATTTGATTAGAAAATTCTATTCTTAATTGTTAAAACAAATTCCTTTATTCTCACTCTACTGGAGAATGTTTTATAAACCAAACAAATTATTGTTTTGTAGAATAGTTCAGAAGTCTAAAGTCCATCACTTAATTACAGAATTTCCTCCATTATTAAATTTTCTTCATAAGCATATTTCATATTCATCATGAGCTTAGAGCCTCACGTAATCATAGTTCATACCACGCGAGTTTAGGTACTCAGGTGTTCATAATTCATACACAATATTTCTTGAAATTTAGGAGGATTAAGAAATTTCTTTTAGATTATACCAGGCAGAATTCTTAAAACTTACGATCGTTAACTCTTTCGTAGACGGTTTACAGTATGATTCATTGAACGTACAAATCATTGTGTTCATGATACCTGCATAATTCATCATATGATTCGAACAATTAGAAAATTCTTACCATAATGTGCTTTTCATGTCCTTGGAGCTCCTGAATGACAAGTTCCATTGCAAATGTATACATCATAATTTTCAGAGCTAAAACATGCATAATTACGATTATTTCGAATAAAGTTCAAAGGAGGGTATGGGTCAGGGTTCCGAAGACAATAAAACCCTACAAAACTACTAATTCGGACACCCAATTGATAGAATAACTTATTCATGGTGTGGGTAATAACATCCTCGAGCCGATGTATCCATAAATCCCTATTTAATAAGTTAATTCCTCCGAGCCATGGATTTAGGGTTCCTTGTCCGAAAACGGGTCAAAACTATAAATTTGGGTGTGAAATTCACCCAATTACTTTCCTATACCACGAGTAACCATTATCCAAGGCCATTTCATGCATTAAACCCAAAATATTTGATCAAACGTGGTCTAGAGGTACCTTAGGGTTCCGACGAATGGGTTTTCACCTAAAATCACCAAATCGGATATCCAATCCATAAATTAACATACCTAGGTTATGGGTAATAATATTCTAATCCCAAATTACACAAAAGTCCCAAAATTTTGAAGGTATAAAGGGCTCGGACGCAGGTGAACGGTACCGCATGGTAGTTAGGGTTTTCGAAGAGTGATATACCACTCAAAACTTGATATTCCGACATGCAATCAATTTATATACATAATTGGGATATGGGTAATTCATAATTTAATGATAAATGAGCATTAATTCAAAGTGAATGGGGAGAACCCAAGCTGGGCGCGGGCTTAGGGTTTGGCGAAACCAAACCAGGTCAATCGGAGGGGATAATTAACAATAAATCACAAATACCTCAAGAAATAATCATGAGTTCCCTATTTTTTATGATTTGGGAGGGTATAGGAACAAAAATGCTCGAGAAAAAACAAGTAAAAAATGAAAGAGAGAAAAAAAAAGAGTATGAGTGCATTTTTCTCGACCCGATCTATTACTTCTTCAACTAGCTGGAGCACAAAAATAGACTCGAGACCCTCCTATTGCCCCTTCTCTCTCCTCTCCTCCTCCCTCTCTCTCTTCTTGTGACGAACCAGGTTATTTTCCTTAAATAACCCTTCGTCAATAAAACATCGTTAATGCCCAGAGTTTTCTTTATAACTGGACGAAAGACCGATATACAACCTGTTTAAATAGGCTCTGCACAAGCATACTTCTCACAGGATCTCAAATTTGCCATATCATTCATGGCTTCAATAGATGCCATCTAATAACATAATACTCAAAACATCAAACAAAATGTGGAAGCATACTACGATACCATGAACTGCGGAAGCATAATAAAACAATAAAAACAACCACAAACCATACTTGACCCCGAGTGGCTGTCCATATCAAATTCTATGTCCAAATCTTTGCTGCACTTGTCGTCTGTCTAGTCTCGTCAAGCAAGCCTTTCCTTGTTCTAACTATCCGGCAACAGTTAAATGCTTTCATCTGGGAGAAAAAAAACAAACAGCAAGAGTGAGCTTATAGCTCAGCAAGTATAATCATACGTCACTATCAGACTGTGAAGAATATAAACATGACAATAAAAAGGGGCAATATGCATTTGAAATATCATGAGACATGAGAGGGAAGGTATATTTAGAAGTATCGATTTGCCGTTTACCATGTCTTGGAACATTTAATTGCTGTTTGAATCATGCTTTCTAATTTTACTTTAATCTTTGCGGACCAGGGCCAGTAGGTCGTACTAGCAAACGATGCGAGAGAACGAGAAAATGATCATGATACTCCACATGATCTAAGGCCGTGAGGGATTATCTTTAACGACCCTCCGGGGGGTCGTGCACATCGTGCCATATCGTATCGCCCCATTCCCCCGGAGTACCAGGGCAGTCCTCGTTATTCCATAATAGTATCCTAAGGCGTGACACGGACACCACCTACTTCCACAAGCAGCCAGAATATGTGGCCCAAGTATTCTTCGGGTTTATACCGTGATGGACGTGTCAAACCAGAGAATACTACCCGTCTAAGAGTCCATGGTCCTAGTTTCATGATTCTATTTTCCATAATTCCTTTGAAGAAAAGTCCACCGTATCTCATATATCATATCTCCCACCACACGGGAGGTTTCATCAATCACATATCCATTGTGGACTTCCTTTCGTTCCATTTACCCATTCATTCTTATCTTCACTTGGAGACTTTAGCGTTTTTCATAATTCAATTTATAAGCATGATTAACAGAATTCAAGCGGAATTGGAATTCCTTACCGTCGATGAGCCAATCACATTGGGGTCCTCCGGAGCCCGTTTCTGAATATTACAATTTCAAATGCTCATTAGTCATAGCTTTCATAACAAGGGGATGCACATTTTCCATTTACTTCATGTGAACAGTAATAGCATTTAGTTAAGGGATCCGGTTATTGTGAACGGATAGTATTTCATGAAATCGATCGTCCGGCTAATATGTATGCATGGTCGGGATATGGTGATTCATTTCTTTAGGATTAATTTAGGATAATACAAGAGTGAAAGCATGCCAATTTAGTTGTTCACTTCGGGTGAACAGTAACAGGGGGTATTTTAGAGGTCCCGGACGTCGCAAACGGGACGATTCTTGTGATTTCGGATGCCCGGTTGATATGTATACATATTTGGGACGTAGTGATGCATATTTTGAGGTGAAATTAACATAATTTGAGGGAGAAAACAGTGAACCTGAATCTAACATGGGGTTAGGGTTTGATGATTACGAAACAAGTGAATCGGGCAACAAATCGGACAAATAATTACATATGCATCCATTATTATTCATGGGTTATACGATTTTCATAATTTGAGTTGGTATCGGAACGATATTACCCGATGAGAAATAATTAACAATCACAAGACAACAAATAGTGAGTATGAGAATACTTGCCTCGTCGCGTGCTATCACTTTTCTAACTGGCCTTCGGACGAATTCGGTCTCTATGCATTGATTTCCTCCTTTCTCTCTCTAAGCTGGGCGCCCCTTCTCTCTCTTCCTCTCCAAAATGGCTGGAAGAAGTGGGAAAGTGAAATTTCGTGAAGCTTGGCCGTGTATTTATACTCGTCGGGCCGCTCGAGCGCCCGGCGAGCGACCGGCGAGCGGGCCGATTCTAGTTCCTTCCGCTCGAGCGGAGCTCCAGCGGTCAGCGAGCGTGGGAACTTTCCGGAAACTTCTGGAAGGCGCTCGAGCGGTCTCGAGCGTTCCACGGGCGAGCGAGCGGGGCTCGAGCGAGCGGCAGGCGGGGAGTCACGGGTGATAACTTTAGCAACACCCAAGTTTTCTTCCAATACTTTCATTCAATCATCCATTAAGTCTATTATTAAGTAGAGGAATATTGATTGCTTCATGTTAAAATCTATTTTAGTTTTGGGAACCTAACACTTCTTCTCCCTAGTTGCCAGAAAATGGCTGAGCTTCTCGCGTTGGCCTTTTTCAAACGATGAGCGCCGGCCGGGCGTGTGGCAGGTGTGCCCATTTTGCCTACCCAGTGCCCGCCCTGGGCGCTCAAGCATCTAACGAGCGTTGACCCACGGGTCATGGGTACCGCGACGCCACCTCAGGCGCCCGGCTAGCCCATGACATCGAATTAACCCACATTTTCAAAAATTAATCTTCCTACATGGTCTTAAACATAATCTTGATTATATTGATCCAACTTCCTTCTAATTACCATGTTTAAGGACTCGGGTTGTTACAATTCTCCCTTTGAGACACCTTTTAAGAATAAAATTATGAGGGATTAGGTTAGATGCTAACATATTCCATGCATACCCCAAAGAGGATAATACCTAGAACTATAATGGGATCAACCTTACAATTCAACAATGGCACCATTTGTGGGAATACTTACAATGCTTTACATAGCATCATCATCATGTCCTTACTAAGGGATATTCTATTGAAGTAGACTATTGTACATTGAATGAGTAAAATTATGTCATTTTGCATATATATGGGAACGTTTTCTCCTTCATTCTAGGCACCTTTTTAAGGAAAAATTGTACAAAATTTAGTTACAAACAAATGCATTTTATACTTACACAAAAGCAGATAATACTTCAAATAGTAACAAGCATGACATCAGAAATCAATAATGGCTCCAACTATGGGAAGTCTTTCTAGATCCATTAATATAATAGCATCACAATTGTGACAGCCAGACTTTATTTTACCGTATAAAGCCGCCGTCAAGCCTAAATCCTTGACTTAAAATAATAATAATAAAGTGGACATAAAAATTTTTCTTTTCTTTTACACAGGATTGATGAGGCCGAACTATATGAGTTGGCATTCCGGTTTTAATTTCAAACCTGAGATGCATACTAAAATTATTAATTTTATTTATCCAAAAAGAAATTATGGAAACATATTAACAATGTCCATAGAGACATAAACAGCGGAATTATTTTACAAGTCTTCTCAAAACATCAAAAGAAAATAAAATTAAGCTCTTAATTGATCAGTTCCGGCCCGCTAGCTATATCATATGGTTCTACTCAACTTCGTCCTCCATAAGCCTTTCATCATCTGAAAAGTAATAAGAATGAGCTACAATGCCTAGCAAAATACTCACATGCAGAAAATAGAAATCATAAATATATATATAAGCGGATCAAAACAGAGATTCATAACATAACTTAGCATAAGAAAATCAACATGTCATTTCTTCTTTAGTTTGAAATTTCCTTATTCTTTTCTTCTTATCTTGTCTTTGGAAAAACTCATAAAAACTATTAAAAATTCTTATCATCTTTAGGGACCGGACGGGAGTGGACAACATTGAAGACGGGTTGTGTGTAACCCCACAACCTAAAACCGTATCCCCTCATTATGTTCCCTGGGGCGGAAGGTAATGCCTTTAACCCGGCATACGGGGCCGTAGTCCAAAGTTCTTATGCCACCAGAAAGTTTCCTCCCGTGGCCCAGGAGGTAATCCTCGAGTGTCACTCTAATATCCTTCATCCATATTTAACAGTAAGTTTAATGGAGACTCAGTTCATAGTTCATATCTTTTAATGGCCATAAATCATAGTTCGGAAGTCGAAAGTCGTAGAGTTCCACTTGCTGTCCGGATTACATGCATTGTTCCAAGTTTATATAAATATGCCGGAGTTCTTTTTCATACAAAGGGCCGGAGTTCCAAAAGCTGGGGTTCTTTTGTCAAAGCCGGAGTTCTTTACAAAGTCGGAGTTCGTTTACATAAAAATCGGAGTTTTTTACAAAGTCGGAGTTCTTTTACATAAAAAGTCGGAGTTTCAGAAACCGGAGTTCTTTTCAAAAGGCGGAGTTCTTTTCTAAAAGGCGAAGTTCTTAAAAGCCGGAGTTCTTTATTCATAAAGGCCGAAGTTCCTCATTCATAAAAGCCGGAGCTCTTTTTAAACGAAAGCCGTGATTCAGAAATCGGAGTTCTAATTTCATTAAAAATCGAAGCTCAAATAGCCGGAGTTCCTTTAAATCCAAAGTTCTAAAAGAAACCGAAGTTCATTTCCATTTAAAGCCCGTAGTTCTAAAAGTCGGAGTTCTTCAAAGTCTGAAACTCTTCTTAAAAGTTAGAAGTCTTTTCTTTAAACACTAATTATCAATTGGTATAGATCGACAATCAAATATATACTTCAAACAGAATAAAATGTAACACCATGAATATCAGAGTTTCTTTTAAACATGCGATTAAGAACGATAAATCACAAAAATAAAACAAACATCATACATACATAATTTCATAAGAATATCATATACTTACGTAGCAAACATGCATAAATATGAACTTTAAAAACGGGGGTGAGTATCTTGCCTGGGTTTCTTCTACTTTGCCTTGATCTTTTGGCCTCCCTTTATAAGAATTTCTATTGCATGCCTTTTTCTTACTCCTCTGGTTCTTATTTATAATTCTTAAGTCTGATGACTATCATTAATGATTGGCACTACAGGGGGAATGTTTCATCATTAATGATTGGCAAATCCAAGGAGAATGTTTCATCATTTGGAAAATCCAAGGAAAATATTTTATCATTAATGACTGGCAAATCCAAGGGTAATGTTTCTTATTTATGGCTTTTACATTTTCTAAAAGTTCCCTTATTAATTAGGTCATTAATGGTTTTATATTTCTGAGAAGTTCATAAATTCCTAGTTAACTGAACTTAACTGGTTTTAGATTTCTTAATTAATTCCTAGTTAACTGAACTTAACGGGTTTTAGATTTCTTAATTAATTCTTGGTTCACTGAACTTAACAGGATTTAGCTTTCTCATGTAAACACATTCAATTTCTTCACACGACTTCCGGTCAACACCCATTGACCGGATTATCATCTTTGGCTTTTCCATATTCTACTCCGGCCTCTAATACACAAGCCACTCTGTCCTTCCATCTATTCACGTTTTTCGGTCAACCTTTTACGTTGACCGGATCACGCCTTCCGATCAACATTTTACGTTGACCGGATTATATTAACTCGATAACTAAAACTTTCTACGTTTTAGAATCTGGGCCTTTACAATCTCTCTCACTTACAGAAATTTCGTTTTCAAAATTTTAAATAAAGATACTAACCTCGAGAAAACAAATTGGGGTATTTGTTCCGAATCTCTTCCTCTCGTTCCCAAGTTGCCTCTTCGGGAGTGTGATTCTTCCAAAGCACCTTTATTAGAGCGATTGATTTAGTGCGTAGTCTCTGTTCCCTTCGATCCAAGATTTTCACTGGTTCCTCTACATAGACAAGTCCTTGTCGATTGTCAAATGTTCATACTCAATTACATGAGTAGGATCATGGACATACTTCCGAAGCATTGATACATGAAATACGTCATGTACTTCTGCCAAATTCGGAGGTAGTGCAAGTCTATAAGGTACTTTTCTGACCCTTTTTAAAATTTCAAAAGGGCCAATAAATCGTGGCTTCAGCTTTCCTTTTACCCCAAACCTGTACTTTTCCTTAGATGGTGATACCTTTAGGAATACAAAATTGCCTTTTTTAAATTCTAATGCAGATCTCCTCCGATCTGCATAGCTCTTTTGTCTGCTCTGGGCTACTTTGAGATTCTCATGTACTAATTTTATCTTTTCTACCGTCTCCTTAATAATATCAGGACTCAAAATTTTTTTTATCTCCGTGCTCCTCCCAGTGAATCGACGATCTACATTTTCTTCCAATCAAGGCCTCAAAAAGGGTCATGCCTATGCTGGCCTAGTAACTATTATTATAAGCAAATTCAGCTAAGGCTAAGAAATTCTCTCAAGTCCCTTTCATCTCTAAGACCGAGGCCATTAACATATCCTCGAGGATATGGATAGTCCGTTCTAATTGGCCGTCAGTTTGCGGATGAAAAGCGGTACTAAATTTTAATTCGGTACCCAATTTTTTATGTAGATTTTTCCAGAACCGTGAAACAAAGCGAGGGTCTCTGTCTGATACAATAGAGGCAGGCACACCATGAAGCCTGACAACCTCGTTTACATACAGTTGGTCTAATTTATCACGGGAGTATGTCGTCTGGATTGTCAGAAAATGGGCTGACTTTGTTAGCCGGTCAATAATAACCCAAATTGCATCATGTTTCCTTGGCGTCCTTGGCAGTCCGGTCACAAAGTCCATGGCAACATCTTCCCATTTCCAGCCTAGAAACCGCATTGGTTGCAATAACTCAGACGACTGCTTTCTTTCGGCCTTTACTTGTTGGCATACAAGGTATTTTTCCATGTAAGTTGCAATATCCCTCTTCATATTCCTCCACCAAAATATTTTCTTCAAATTCTGGTACATCTTATTGGCTCCTGGGTGAATCGTATAACAGGATCGATGGGTTTCCTTAAAAATTTTCTCCTTTAATTCTTTGTTGTTCGGCACATATAACCGATTCCTAAACCTTAATGCTCCATCCGGCGTAACATTAAAATCACTTCGAGATTCTTTGTCCAACTCACTCATGATCTTTATAAGAAAAGAATCATTCGCCTGACATCCCTTTACCTCATTTATCACCTCTGGCTGGACTTGAAGGTACGCCAAAATTATCCGCTTTCTTTGCACATAACGCTGGACATCATAGTATATGAGACAGTCCAGCATCTCCATTTGCTTGACTTGCATTCTAGCCAGAATACCAGGTTGCCTACTTAGTACATCGGTGACTACATTGGCCTTTCCTGGTTCGTACCGGATTTTACAGTCATAGTCCTTCAGGAATTCAATCCACCTTCTCTACCTCATGTTTAGTTCCTTCTGGGAGAATAAATATTTTAGACTCTTATCATCGGAGTAGACCAAGAATCTCTCACCATACAGGTAATGCCTCCAGATTTTCAATGCAAACACTAGTGCGGTTAATTCCAGATCGTGAGTGGGGTAATTCCTTTCATGATCCTTCAACTGTCACGACCCATAGGCAATTACCCTTCTGTGTTGCATTAAAATACAGCCCAACCCAATCTTTGAGACATCACAATAAACAATCAATCCTCCTGATCTATTTGGAATGGTCAGGACCGGAGCAGAATTTAACTGGTCTTTAAGTGTCTGAAAACTCCCTTCACAATCATTAGTCCACTCAAACTTGGCATCCTTCGTTGTTAATTGCGTGAGTGGTAGAGAGATTTGGGAGAAGTTTTTCACAAACCGTCTACAATATCCAGCCAAGCCTAAGAAGCTCCGTACTTCGATTACAGAGGTTGGCCGGTTCCACTTTAGCACTGCTTCCACTTTCTTGGGATCGATGGAAATTCTTTCTTTAGAGATGACGTGACCAAGGAATCACACTTCCTCTAACCAAAATTCGCACTTTTTTAATTTGGCGAACAGCTGATGTTCCCTAAGGATTTGGAGTGTAGTCCGTAAATGCTCCTCATGTTTCTCATAGCCTTTCGAATACACAAGGATGTCGTCAATAAAGACGATCACAAACTTGTCCAGGTATGGTTAAAAAATTCGGTTCATCAAGTCCATAAAGACGGCCGGAGTATTATTCAACCCAAAAGGCATCACTACAAATTTATAATGCCCATATCTAGTTCGGAATGCCGTCTTTGCTATATCCTCCTTTCTAATCCGAAGCTGATGATATCCGGATCTAATGTCGATTTTTAAAAATACGCAAACTCCTTGTAATTGGTCAAGGAGGTCATCAATTCTTGGCAGAGGATATTTATTCTTGGTGGTAATTTTATTCAGTTCACGATAATCTACGCATAATCTCATGGTCCCGTCCTTCTTTCTGACAAAGAGAACCGGTGCTCCCCATGGTGACACACTTGGCCGAATGAAACCTTTATCTAACAATTCATGCAGTTGCTGTTTCAATTCTTTGAGTTTGGCCGGTGCCATCCGATATGGTGCTTTGGATATTGGTGCTGATCCTGGCATCAATTCTACTCCAAATTCCAACTCTCGCTGGGGTGGTAGTCCAGGCAATTCATCAGGAAATGTCTTCGAATTTCCGTACCACAGGAATCTCTTTAGCCAGAGATTTTTAACCTTCAGTAGTCACATTAGCGAAGGCTAGATAAGCTTAACACCCATTACCAATCAAGTGTCTGGCATGAAGAGCCGAAATGAAGCAAGATGCTTCTTTACGCCGGACTCCTTGAATGTAGAAAGGCTTGTTTCCAGGAATGGCAAATTCTACTCTTTTTCGGAAACAATCAATCTTGGCATGATATCTGGCTAACCAATCCATTCCCAAGATTGTATCGAAGTCTTTCATTTCCAGCAAAACTAGGTTAACGGGCATCATGTATTCATTTAATTATATCGGACACTCTGAATATACTACATTTAAAATTACAGACGACCCTGTGGGTGAGGCGACCATCAATAGGCAGCCAAGAACTTGAGGAAGGATCGTAAGATACTTTAAAAATTCATGGGAGACAAATGAGTGAGTAGATCCAGAGTCAAAGAGCACATGACTAGAAGTGCCATAGATAGAAAGTGTACATTCTACAACCTCCGTAGACGTTTCGGCCTCCTTTGCAGAAACAGCAAACACCTTAGCTGGAATAGGAGACTTAAATCCTGGGGCTTGTTTAGCGAGTGGACAATCTCCGATCATGTGTCCAGCCTGGCCACAGTTATAACAAACCCCCAGCTTCTTATAGCAAGGCTTCCCTTCATGTGATCTCCCGCAATGATCACATGCATTATTAGTCGGAGTTCGAGAAGTCTGTACAGATCGGTTCTGCTCCCCACTGGACCTCGATGGTCTTGCTTTCTTAGAAGGGCCTCCACTAGCACTGGCCCTTGAAGTCTGACTAAACATCCTTTGTCTGAGCAATGCTCCCCTCTCCAGCTCCTTCTCATAAATAACAGCCTTCTCGAGTACCTCTCCGTACGTGGCCAACGTCAGAGTTGAGAGATGCCTCCTAATATCATCCCTTAGTCCTTGAAAGAATCTCCTAGCCTTCCTCTCCTGGTCTTCCACCATATAAGGAGTATATCGAGATAACTCTGTAAACTTTGCATCGTACTCCGCCACAGAGCGAGTACCCTGTCTTAGGCGAAGGAATTTATCATCCTTCTGTCCACGAAGATTAGTAGGGAAATATTTCTCCAGAGACGCTGTTTCAAACATTCGCCAACTAATGTCCCGATCTGGTACATTGAAAACTCTCTTCTGTATTTCCCACCAGTGGTGGGCCTCACCCGTCATCTTATGTGTGGCATAGAGAACCATGTCTTCAGCAGGACACTTAATTACCGCAAACACCTTCTTCAATCATTGGATCTAAGTATCTGTCTTCAACGGGTCGGTCTCCCCTGAGAATTCAGGAACGCGCTCGTTGGTAAAACGGTCATAGACCGACCTGTCATGATAAACCGGAATTGGGGTGGTCATTGGAGTTGGTGGAGCCAAAGCTTCTATGACTTTAGCCATCCGGTCTAGCAAGTTCAAGTATCATGCCTCCCTATCCGGAGTGTTGTTAGTCCATCCAGTTCGCCTTCCTCTGTTAGACATGACTTCAGCGATAACTTTGATATCTGAAAGAATATTTTCGTCAGTCAACTAGCCAAGGGTGGTTATCATAATTTACTCCGTCCAGAGCATAAGTAAAACCAACCCCCCTTTTTCTGTAACTAATCCTGTCCTAAGTTTCCGTGTTGATTCGAATTGTCCTAAAGCATCTCAGTTTGCTCTCTGATACCAATAGTGACAGCCCGACTTTATTCTACCGCATAAAGTCGCCGTCAAGCCTAAATCCTTGGCTTAAAATAATAATAATAAAGTGGACATAAAAATTTTTCTTTTCTTTTACACAGGATTGATGAATCCGAACTATATGAGCTGGCACTCCGGTTTTAATTTCAAACTTGAGATGCATACTAAAATTATTAATTTCATTTATCCAAAAAGAAATCACGGAAACATACTAACAACATCCATAGAGACATAAACAACGGAATCATTTTACAAGTCTTCTCAAAACATCAAAAGGAAATAAAATTAAGCTCTTCATTGATCAGCTCCGGCCCGCTAGCTATATCATATGGTTCTACTCAACTTCGTCCTCCATAAGCCTTTCATCATCTGAAAAGTGGTAAGAATGAGCTACAAAGCCCAGCAAAATACTTACAAGCAAAAAACAGAAATTATAAATATATATATAAGCGGATCAAAACAGAGATTCATAACATAACTTAGCATACGAAAATCAACATGTCGTTTCTTCTTTAGTTTGGAATTTTCTTATTCTTTTCTTCTTATCTTGTCTTTGGAAAAACTCATAAAAACTATTGGAAATTCTTATCATCTTTAGGGACCGGACGGGAGCGGACAACATTGAGGACGGGTTATGTGTAACCCCACAACCTAAAGCCGTATCCCATCATTATGCTGCCCAGGGCGGGAGGTAATGCCTTTAACCCAGCATACGGGGCCGTAGTCTAAAGTTCTTATACCACCAGAAAGTTTCCTTCCGTGGCCCAGGAGGCAATCCTCGAGTGTCACTCTAATATCCTTCATCCATCTTTAACAGCAAGTTCAATGGAGACTCGGTTCATAGTTCATATTTTTTAATGACCATAAATTATAGTTCGGAAGTCGAAAGTCGTAGAGTTCCACTTGCTGTTCGGATTACATGCATTGTTCCAAGTTCATATAAATAGGTCGGAGTTCTTTTTCATACAGAGGGCTGGAGTTCTAAAAGCCGGAGTTCTTTTGTCAAAGCTGGAGTTCTTTACAAATTCGGAATTCTTTTACATAAAAATCGGAGTTCTTTATAAAGCCGGAGTTCTTTTACATAAAAAGCCGGAGTTCCAGAAGCCGGAGTTTTTTTCAAAAGGCGTAGTTCATTTCAAAAGGCGGAGTTCTTTTCTAAAATCCGAAGTTCTTAAAAGCCGGAGTTCTTTATTCATAAAAGCCAAAGTTCCTTATTCATAAAAGCCGGAGCTCTTTTTAAACGAAAGCCGTGATTTAGAAACCGGAGTTCTAATTCCATTAAAAATCGAAGCTCAAATAGCCGGAGTTCCTTTAAATCCAGAGTTCTAAAAAAATCGGAGTTCATTTTCATTTAAAGTCCGTAGTTCTAAAAGTCGGAGTTCTTCAAAGTCCGAAACTCTTCTTCTTAAAAGTTAAAAGTCTTTTCTTTAAACACTAATTATCAGAGTTCGTATAGATCGACAATCAAACATATACTTCGAACAGAATAAAATCTAATACCATGAATATCAGAGTTTTTTTTAAACATGCGATTAAGAACGATAAATCACAAAAACAAAACAAACATCATACATACATAATTTCATAAGAATATCATATACTTACGTAGCAAACATGCATAAATATGAACTTTAAAAACGGGGGTGAGTATCTTGCCTGGGTTTCTTCTACTTTGCCTTGATCTTTTGGCCTCCCTTTATAAGAATTTCTATTGCATGCCTTTTTCTTACTCCTCTGGTTCTTATTTATAATTCTTAAGTCTGATGACTATCATTAATGATTGGCACTACAGGGGGAATGTTTCATCATTAATGATTGACAAATCCAAGGAGAATGTTTCATCATTTGGAAAATCCAAGGAAAATATTTTATCATTAATGACTGGGAAATCCAAGGGTAATATTTCTTATTTATGGCTTTTACATTTTCTAAAAGTTCCCTTATTAATTAGGTCATTAATGGTTTTATATTTCCGAAAAGTTCATAAATTCCTAGTTAACTGAACTTAACTGGTTTTAGATTTCTTAATTAATTCCTAGTTAACTGAACTTAACGGGTTTTAGATTTCTTAATTAATTCCTGGTTCACTGAACTTAACAGGATTTAGCTTTCTCATGTAAACACATTCAATTCCTTCACACGACTTCCGGTCAACACCCATTGACCGGATTATCATCTTTGGCTTTTCCATAATCTACTCCGACCTCTAATACACAAGCCACTCTGTCCTTCCATTTATTCACGTTTTTCGGTCAACCTTTTACGTTGACCGGATCACGCCTTCCGATCAACCTTTTACATTGACCGGATTATATTAACTCGATAACTGGAACTTTCTATGTTTTAAAATCTGGGCCGTTACAATCTCCCTCACTTACAAAAATTTTGTCCTCAAAATTTTAAATAAAGATACTAACCTTGAGAAAACAAATCGGGGTATTTATTCGGAATCTCTTCCTCTCGTTCCCAAGTTGCCTCTTCGGGAGTGTGATTATTCCAAAGCACCTTTATTAGAGTGATTGATTTGGTACGTAGTCTCTGTTCCCTTTGATCCAATATTTTCACTGGTTCCTCTACATAGGACAAGTCCTTGTCGATTGTTAAAGGTTCATACTTAATTACATGAGTAGGATCATGGACATACTTCTGAAACATTGATACATGAAATACGTCATGTACTTCTGCCAAATTCGGAGGTAGTGCAAGTCTGTAAGCTCCTTCTCCGACCCTTTCTAAAATTTCAAAAGGGCAAATAAATCGTGGCTTCAGCTTTCCTTTTACCCCGAACCTGTACTTTCCCTTAGATGGTGATACCTTTAGGAATACAAAATCGCCTTTTTCAAATTCTAATGTAGATCTCCTCCGGTCTGCATAGCTCTTTTGTCTGCTCTAGGCTGCTTTGAGATTCTCATGTACTAACTCTATCTTTTCTGCCGTCTACTTAATAATATCAGGACTCAAAATTCTTTTATCTCCGTTCTTCTCCCAGTGAATCGGCGATCTATATTTTCTTCCATACAAGGCCTCAAAAGGGGCCATACCTATGCTGGCCTGGTAACTATTATTATAAGCAAATTCAGCTAAGGCTAAGAAATTATCTCAAGTCCCTTTCATATCTAAGACCGAGGCCTTTAACATATCTCGAGGATCTGGATAATCCGTTCTAACTGGCTGCCAGTTTACGGATGAAAAGTGGTACTAAATTTTAATTCGGTACCCAATTCTTTATGTAGACTTTTTCAGAACTGTGAAACAAAGCGAGGGTCTCTGTCTGTTACAATTGAGGCAGGCACACCATGAAGCCTGACAACCTCGTTTACATACAGTTGGGCTAATTTATCAAGGGAGTATGTCGTCTGGATTGCCAGAAAATGGGCTGACTTTGTTAGCCGGTCAACAATAATCCAAATTGCATCATGTATTATTACTCATTTTTACGAATCAGAGTCAGTAAACCTTACTAGCTAAAGGTATAGGAGAACGATGAAAGAAATGTGTTTGTTTTTACATATTCTAAAGCCATCACCTCCTATTCAAGACCCAGAGGCAGGCCATCTACATATAATCCCTATAGACGGGGTCTTATCACATTGACACCATGTCCCCTGTGGCCCAGAGGCAATCATTGTGCTTTCACAGTAATATCCTAAGACATGCCAAGAAATATCACCCGCTACAATACACAACCGAGATAATCCTTGAACTTTTACTATAATATTAATGTCATGTCAGGGAATACTACCCATTAAAATATAAATTTATGGTCTTGGTTTCATGATTTTTATTCTTTGAGGAAAAGTTCACCAGATTTCTTTCACATAGTTCTCACTCCAAGAGAACAAATCATGTATATATCAAATTGTGATATTCCCTTCGTATGCTTATATAATTCTCATATTTCTTATGGGCTTGAATCCCCTCATGACTTAAATTATATACATAATTTAACATGATACTTAGAAGAATCCGAAATTCCTTACCACATCAGACCAAACATGACTTTCGGGCTTCTGGATGAATAACCCTTTACAAATGGTTTACAATAATATTTTCTAGAATATACAATTAAACATACACAAATATATATATAACTTAAATAATAATTAAACAAAGTGGAATTGTGCAAAAATACTCAATTGCCTCGGATGAACAGTGCTAGCGCACAATTTAGGGTTTCCGGACGCACCAAACGGATCAAAACTTGAAAATCAAACACCAAACCGATAAGAACTCATACTCATGACATAGGTAAATCATAATTAAAGTCAAACCATGCATGGAACTCAAAATAAATGGGCAAACATGAGTCGAGCACAGGTTAGGGTTTTACCGAAGCTGAACACACGCGAAATATGGCAAAATCGGACATCAAACGACAAGTAAATCATGCAAGGGTCATGGGTTCCGCAAATTACAAGTTTTGGGTGGGTACCGAAATGAAAATACCCAAGAGATACGAAAAAAAATCAAAAAGAGAGAACAAAAATGGTATGGGTGCACCTGCCTTGACCCGATCTATCACTTCTCTAACTGGCTCGAAGTTGGAATAAGACCCGAAAGTCTCGATCTATGCTTCCTCTCTCTTCTCCTTCATGTGGCTTCCCTCCTCAGCGTCTGGCCTCCCACATGTTGCTACCGCTGCTCAACATCACCGCGCCAACCCTCCACTGCCATGTACGATCGTCACAGGCCACTGCTGAGCACCAGCGCGCTCCCTTCTTCCCCGCGAAACCCTCCTCTCTCTCTCTCATCTTTTCTTCTCCTAAAACCCTCA
>JAODPA010115086.1:0-18941 GCA_025585075.1 Nepenthes mirabilis
AACACACCAAGCAAAGGCAATTCAGCTTAATTTATTTGGTTATATAATAAAAATTGGAATTAGTACGATTAATAGTGGATGGATTTAATTATTTTCTACGGCAAGACTGAAGGATCAAATTCTGTATAATTCATTTAAAATTTATATTCAATTATATACAGGGCAAAAATTTAAAACTCAAATGAGGCTATTGAAAACCTCAGAACATAATCAACTTCTAAAACAAAATATAATGACCACAAAAAACACGTTATTTCAAAAATTTTGAGGGTTCCATCTGCCATTCAAAATTGATGCCCTCCAGCTCTGCAACAGCACTGGTTTTCAGCCACCTGACAAGGGGGAAAATTTGATCACATAAAGTCCAGGCAAGTGTTGTCTAGAATCACAGTAATAAAATACCGGCCAATATACAAAATATCAACCTATAATGATATCAAGCCCACTAATATTGTAACAAAAGCGCAATATATCAGTCAATATACACGATATTCTTTGAAATATTAACAAATATTTGCCCCCCAATTCCAATTCGCAAATAAATTTTGCATCTACTATCGACATGTATCATCCAATGGGGTCACTACTGATATCGATATTCATCTATGCCTGAGATACATTAGTTATCTCAAAGATATGATTCACAAAACAACCAAAAACAAACGTTATCGCACAAATCTAACCAGAGGTGATTCTTGGTGCAATGACAACATTGCTCCGTTACTCAGGTCACAGGCTTAAATTATGGAAACAATCTTTCTATATTACAGATATAAGGCCGAGTGCATCTACCCATCCCCAGATCCAGCTCGCTGGCTCACCTATGTATGCCAATCCCTAAATTTAGAAGCTTCAATTGATCGAGTGTAAACATAAAAGGTAGCACTGCTTGTACCTGTTCAAACTTGCCACCCGTGTCACAACCCAAAAGGACAGCATGAACACCCCAGCAAAGCATCTGAACTGCTGCCACTAGAAATTAATTTTAAAATGACTGATTCCCCATGCTCTGCGGCCAAAAATGCTTTGATGGTAAGAGAAAAAATAAGTTTAGTGCATCCGAAGCAGAAGCAACATTCAACAAAATTCTTCTTTGGATAATAACTCAATATACCATTTGAAGTGGGGATCGGTCTATGCTCCTAATCAATCCGCAGCTTCAAGAATTTCATTTATGCAATTTCGGAAGTTGGGCTCCTGACACGCCTTCAACTTCTCCTAAATCCATGTTGATCTAGCAGAAATTGGTCAATCGTCCGAATGTCAGCAAGACCATACACTACCTGCAGGAGAGAAAGGTCATTATGGACCCACTTAAACATGCATACATAAAGCCACCTATAGAAGAAAAAGAAGAGAGGAACTCATTGACCCATTAAATAGTCACAACTCCCATATGCTGAATGTGTAAAAGGATCCGAGATAATTTAGGAAAATGCAATAAGAATGAGATTTTAGTGCTCTATCTAAATTTGGATCTTGAAAATCTCAACGAAAAGCTAAATCACACCCGAGTATAGTTAGCTAAATCACAACAAGCCTTTCCCTAATTTTATCTGTCCATCAGATTTTATGTCTTCTGTATAGAGCAAAAGCGAAATGATTCTGCATAAAAAAAACAAGGGAGCCACAAAAAAAGATAACATACAAAAGATGGCAGCATCATTTGCTGATTCATCTGCACATGGTCACCAATATGTAAGCTTCAATTAGCCACTAAAGGCCTCCATCGCTAGGCGCACTAGATGAATTAATTCATCAACGTCATGGAAGCTAAAATCGAGGACCCTCTTGACAGAAGAGATGCCCTCCCCATTTCCTGCTTGTGGAAGAATTAAAAGAGCAGCTGCAAAAGCCATCTGACATTTTCTCGAGGCCTCCATGGAAAGATTTACGATTTGCACCTGCCAAATATTCGCACACATATGCATTGACATTCTTCGGAAACATGCACAATAAAAACAGACAGAATGATGATATAAATCTCAGGCATTCTTCAGTTGCGATCCAATAGACACAGCAAACATGTACACAATTAGGTAGAATAGCAGCCGTAGTCCCATTTTGTAGACAGACAAGAATTATGAAAAAAATGTGATATTTTCCAGTTCATGGCAGTGTATAAGCAAGGCGCATAATATAAGATTTTCTGAACGATGAAGCTGCACACACTTAAACAAGCACTTTGTGCAATATGTTGGCAATGACTATCCTCCATTTATGGTGATAATAGATTGACTTGGGTAATAAAGGCTTAGTTTTCTTCCTTCAATTGTACAGAACAGCCTGTTTCAATCTAAACATAATTTGTGATCTATCAAAAGTTAAAAAGAAACTACAAAAAAAAATGAAAAAAAAAAGGATGGCCAGCAGCCAAAGAGTTCAGAAGACATACAAAGTCGAGAAGCCGCACAAAGTGCTGCATGTTTCCAGCAGAGATGACATGATTTCCATGAGCAATCACTGGGGAACGTAGTTCCTTGGCCGCATCGGTAGCACCTTGATGATTATTTAAGTTATCAATATCTGAGGCAGAGGACGACGGAGACTCAACTGAGGACAACAAAAGGAAAACATTTGCATTAGCAAGAAAGACATCAACAACATAAAACTTTCAGCACTTTCGGATGGGCTTCAGCAAAATTTGAAGAGATTTGTCGGATGAAAAGATCCATGTCTTAAAGGTGATTTTGTCACTCGATGGCCAAGTATATCTTCTAAATTAAACCATTCCGCTCAGCTTTCTTTTTCCATTGCATTGTCGGATTGACAATTGATAAATGAAATTCTCTCATTTCCAGAGTTAACCACTCCCTCCCTTGGCCATTCCATTTTTGCTGCAATGTGTAGCACTGCTGCCATGCAATTTGCACTTTAATAAAAATTCTGCAATATGACACTCACAGACAGTGGCAGAAATGCTAAAGCTTCACATCTGTCTTCATTTGAAAGATATGTTAGAGTCCTCACATGTTCTCCCAATCGTAAGGATTTCATTCTATTAATTTCGACAGATAAGATTATGATAACATATTAAATTATAATTTTAATTGTCCAAGTTTTTAAGAAGAAATCCTCATCGTTAGGAATATGAGGGAGAAAAATAACCAGAGAACCCTCACAAGGTCAGAAGATACCCATAAATCTCATAAGGAGAAGGCCTCAACTATTAACATCTTCATTCAGTATAAAAAAATAATCTGACGTAATTATTTCATAACATAACAGAGAAATGCCACAATAAAAAATTGAGCGTCCAGCAGATTGTGGTATAGTAACAATTATGTCAGTTGTGGGGGTGAATTTGTCCCAAGTTAGTTAAGAGGTTAAGTAAGAAAGTCTTTTCCCCCTTTGAGACACCTTTTCCAGGACAAATCTGTGGGGGACAAAACAAACGGATTAGATGCATCCAGCCTTTCCCTAAAGCGGATAATACCTCAAACAGGAATAAGCTTGACCTCAGAACTCAACAATAGCACTGCCTATGAAAATTAATACCAGTACTTTAATATAATAGCATGGTCATCTATTTATTAGGAACTATGCTGTGAGGATGAATTGTCCCACAAACAGAGTAAACAAGTGACCTCCTGTTTATAAATAAGAAAGTTTCCTCCACCCTTCGAGGTGCCTCTGTTAGGACAAAACCGTACGGGATGGGACAAGCAGACCAGATGCATCTCACATCTTCCCCCCAAGTGGACAATACCTTAAATGGGAATGGCCCAACCTCGGAACCCAAAAATGCCCATGCAAAGCAGCAACACATCTTAATGCCAGCAATGACCTACATATAACTTCAATTTATATCCACGCCATTACCTGGAGGGGTTGCTCTTAGGGTCGTCTGTAGCTCTAGTCGGTCTCTGCTTGCAGCAAAATCATTGGAATAGACTACTCGCATGTATGCCACTTCCATACATTTGTATGCCAAAGCAGCTGAGGTCATGTCATTGCATCTCTCAAATTCACGGGCACAATACCTGTACATAAGACAAAAAAAAAGGACTAAAATTAGCCAGCTAAATGTATGGGATTCAAATTGATATAAAAACTTGAAATCACCAGCGTTAACACCTAGCATTTGCTCAATGAGGCAAAAACCAGAAAAGTCATGCATGGTCATGGGCCACGCCATTAGAATAATAACAGTGGCCCATTAGAATAATAACATGGCATAGCAATAACGATGACAACTTATATGTCAATTCCTCGATAAATAAAGAAGCCGTTAGAGCCCCTTATTTTGAAGTCGTCCTCCCCTACTACAGTGAGGATTTAAACCAAACGACTTAGACAGCTATGATATAAATGGGTTCAACATATTTCAATGTGTTGTGAACTTATAATAATCATAATCGTCCAATTGCCAGGAAATATCCTCATCGTTGGAAATATGAGGGAGGAGCCTAATAGGACTTGATAAAAAACCTGAGTGAAATACACTCATATCAAATTCTTAGGGTTAGCCACCTAATGATGGAGTAGAACATCTAATCTAACCCTACTAAACATGGAATAAACATCGGACAATATCTGATATATAAGTATTAGGCCACCCTGATACTATTATTTTCTGATGTCGCAATAAATTAAACAATATTTGACTATCGGCATACCATTCGTCAAAAACTTTTTTGTTTCAGATATATGCATTTTGTTCAATATGTCCAATGTCGATACACCCGCAACCAATATTGATACCGATATTTCCATCCATGCCACCAAGCAAACATCTGATTGGCCAGCGGAATTATCCGTACAGATTTCCAATAGGTTCAAATGATTTTCAGCAACCTCTTACAAGGGTTGGTACTTATGTAAGTGGTGATGTAGCTGGACTGATTAAATAATGAAGTTGAGAAGGGCAGTAGCACTTCTTCCTGAGCCCTGAAAAATAATATCCTACCTTTCATGCATAATACATAATACGAGGAAATCAAATAATGTATTTGACACAAGAAATGAACTTGTAAACTAACAAATGGTGCCAACGTGGGGCATGCTTTTTAGTAATGCAAGATTTTCTGGGCATTTTAAGTTTTGGGCATCAAGTACCCTCAGATATTTTCTCAACTTTGGATATAACCAACTTGTGACATTTCAAAATTTAATCCATCTAATAGATTTTTGTCACTGCTAATATTAAAACTTTTTTCGATCAATAAGTGAGGAATGATATTAGCAAAAGAACAATATGCCAGCAACACATCCCAACATACCGACAGAAATAAGCAAGCAAACAGAAACTAACAAGTCATCAACAAATCTAACTAAAAACAAAGGAAAAGAGGACTGTGTCCTTTGCACTCAAAGAATAAGCCATTGAACCAGATGATAGCTTAATAGCAGTTTTTCCTCATTCTCAAAATCCCAATCATTTGTTTCCCACCAAGATTATCCAAATGACAGCCAAAGGAATGCGATCTCCAGGCCACCTTCTCCCATTATTCCTTGACAATGATACCCATGCCAAAAGTTCAGCATGGACCCATCCTAATTGAACCACATAAATGCTCATCATGGAGAAGGTGGAGCACCAGCAGCATCATAATTTTTATTTATTCATTTTAAGCTTGGTGTACGAAACACTGCTACGTGCGGGGTTCAGGAAATAATCGAACTACTTTGAGTTTATTTTACATGGGATCCAGCAACCTGACAATAAAAATAATTAATCCACCAATTCAGCCTGACTTGCACATAAAAATTGTTCAAGATTGTTGATTTTCTCTTCTATAAATTATCAACAGTGAGACATCTACCCCCAACCAAGGAAAAAACTCTAGATGGAACTTGGGTCTTACGAATCAAGAGCCTAGATTCTCTCTTCTAGAAAAATAATACTCCCGGATTTTCATGCCTCCACAGTATCTAATAATGTTGACATAATCAGAGACCACAATGTTAGACAGCCTTTCATACATCCTCAACAACTCGTGTAGACAGTCATCTCAAAAGTACAAATGAATAAATTTGAGATTCCAGACATGTTTATTACTCTCAGTCTTGAAGAAAACAGCAAACATTTATTATTCTATTTCCCATTATTATAATCACCCGACCTTACCACACAAACCGAGCCCCACCTTGAAATATTGGTTCAGTTGCCGCCATATACAATCATCAGCCTCCAATTTCTCCCTCAAAAAGCATGCAGAGCATGCTGCTTACTCCAATTCCTAAGCATACTACACTTTTAAACAGTCACCTCTCATCACCTCCAGCGGCACACCACTGGAAGCTTCTCAACCTAGACAGTTAACTTCAAATCTGAGCACCATATAAGTCATTATCGAACATGGAAAACATGAAGATTGCTGGAAACCACTGTTGGAACCCACTAGAAGCATCGTCTAACTCTGGTATCTTCATCGACCTCTGAAAAACCCAACATTTTTCCATCTCAAGAGAATAATTCTTTGCTCCAATGTATTGATGCAAATATCGGTCGATATGAATTAGTATCGAGCCCCCCAATATTAATATTTCAAGATATCATGACAATTTCACGAAATATTTCCATATCAATAGTATATTATAATATATTGGCAAATAAACTGATATATTGACCAATACAGCCCTGTCAACTTACAAATTCAAAAAACTTTTTCCTTCTACTATATTTGATACCGATACATATCATTTGATATATCTGATACTGATATGTCTGCAACTAATACCGATATTTTAGTGATATGGAGAAGACCTGCAAGTCTAAGACAAACACCCTCCACTTCAAAGGATTTGACTCCCCCTGGAAATTTCAAACTGCCACCATCCTAGCTTGCAGCACTTGCCACCAACCAAACTGAAATCATGCTTCATTAGAGTGTGGGATCCTCTCAATCTTTTGTTTGTCATAGTCCCCTCTCTCTGAGCTTTGGTTGGTTTTGGCTTTCATTTTATGAGCCTCAACCAATAGGCATACAGCTTACTACTAGACTTAACTTGTTTTATTATGTCAATTTGCGTTTCCATAGAATAAGCAGAGAGCACCATCTATCTTTCCTAAGAGATGCCAGAAACACTGATATCGTAACATTAATGACAGAGTTGCCAGAACCAGCAGCATTGTCGAAGAAACCAGTAAGAGTACTACCATGAAAATCCGTTTTGAAGCAGTCTACTCCCTCTTGTACACTATGAAACAAACAGAAGCCAACATCTTCCAACATAGAAATTTGTCTCCACCATGAACCAGAGAGCAGTGCATCATTATTGCTAAAATCCTGTCTAAATTAAGCCACTGTCATTAGCTTTGGCGATGGGCATAATCCAATCATGAAAAGAAAACCATCCCTCAGTTGTTGGCTTCTCCAAATTCGATTCGTCCATTCCTGGACAGCTTTACAAGTAGAGAACTCAATGAACCAACCGCCAGAACAGGGCAAACTGTGGTAGAAACAGAACGCTTCTGAAAAAAAGATGGCATTGTTCAAGAGGTTTCCCATGTTGCAATACGAATGGTCAAATGTACCAACCTTATTCTTACATAGCAGAGATGTTTCCATAATTCAACTTCTATCACCATCAATAGCAGAGCAAGCTTTAGTAATAAACTCACACAATTACAACAGTCTCTAGAGATCATTTAATGGAAATTACTAGGATTATTCCAATCCAACCATCAGTACTCAAGAGAAGAACCAAATGAAAATAGGAATAACTTTTTCCAATTGGTTAGGAGTGACAGTGTTCCATGATTGCTCTAACACGACTTAACTCTCAAACATGCACCCCCCCTCTCTTTCTCTCCTTTGGCATAAGACTTTCCAAAAACAAAAGATTTCATCACCCAAACTTATTTTTTCATGAGAACTCAATAAGACACATTACTCCACAAAGTAACAGCATACACCTTGGGAGTTATCCCCAAAAACCCTTTTTCTGAAACTATGCACTTCTACTGTGCCCCCAGACCAAGATCACTCTTCTCTAGAGAATGAAAAAAAGTGGTAGGGAGAAAAAGAATTCTAAACAAAAAACTCAGACTTACACGCATATTTTTGACTTTAAGGTGGGGGGAGGAAGACTTACTCGCATAACTTTGCAGTGGTGCTATACACTTCAACTGGGGACATCTTCCCACACCTGCCACTTTCAGTGTTGCCGTGTTCTAGAAGTGCAGCCCCATGAAGGAACTTCAAAGCTGCCTGGAAGAACACTTCAGTACTCTCATGTCCTGACCCAGTAATCTTGAGAGCATGACAAAACAAGCAAATAGTCAAGAACAACTATAAACATGTGTGTGATATAAGCCACAAGGGAAGTAGCATTTCATGCACCTTTAAGCGATTTGCAGAGTGCTTAAGATCTGTTGCCTCTCTCAAGGCAGTTCTTGCAGCCCTATTGGAGTTATCTTTTGTAGCAGAACTAGAAGCCCCAATGTCTTTGGCAGCATTTAAATCTGCTTTCGGGCGTCTTACATTTACATGATTAAGCCTACCGTTGCCATCAGGCCCACCACCATCTGTAAGCTCTTTGGGGAGATCCATAGCCTCTAATCCATCACCTTTCTCTAAATTAAATGCAAATCGGGAAGGTCGAGATGAATTCTCTCTTCTGCTCCCAGATTGAGGTCTACAATTTGATTTTGCTGTCTCTGTAGCAGCATCCCCAGCAATGGCTTTTCCAGAATCTATCCAATTTAGGGGTCTTGCAACAAGATCGTTTGAAGCCAAATTATGATGGGACTTCGCAATTTCCTTGTCCTCAAAAATAGAATCCAATTTGCCACGAGCATCCTTATAAACCTCAATCTTTGGTTGCTTCTCTCTTCCATGGTTGCTCAGATGTTCCGCTGAAGATAGTTTCTTTAAATCTTCATCAACTGGATCAGACATCACAGAATTTATCTGTATTTTGGATTTTCCATTACTGGTTTGTCCATCCTGAGGTCCACATTTCTGCCCCTTCAAAGAAAACAATTCTTCAGGCTCATTATGAGAATAAATAACCTTGTTCCCATCTCCATCATAGTCAGATGACTCAGATCTCAAAACTCTTAATGGAGAAGATGAGATTGACCCTACAGGGGAACATTTTACTTCATGGGGCTTCAACTTAAGTTTATAAGTGCCAGAAATGTTGGATGAGTTAGAGGTGGGTGCCGCAACAGGAAATCCTGATTCCAAATCCCTCTGAGAAGATTTCATTCCCTCAAGAGCTTTTAGTGATATATTGCTCCAATGATGTTGCCCCAGAGGAAAATCCTCCGGCCTATCATCCTTATAGAAACTATTATCAACAGCAGAATTACCTCCGTGACCTGCAGTGTTATTTTTACCTTTCAGCCTACTTGCACTAGGCTTCTTTTCCTGAGAATCCAATCCCTTGGACTTTTTCTTCTTACTCTCTTTCATCTGTTCACTGCCACTGTTCACCTCCTTCACAGCAACTGTGTTCTCAACATCCTGGTTGACCAGTGGGTTTTGCTCAACCCAGTGAGGAGATTCTGTGCGCATAACACTGTTATGCTGGTCCTTTAGTTTCCTCTTCTTCACAGAAGCATCCTCTATATGTTCCTCAGTATCAGGCTTCTGGGTCTTGTCCTTAAATTTCTGAAGAGAGACTAATGATCTACCTTGCGCAAAATCTTTTGAAACATCGGAAGAATTTAGATTAAGATGATCTTCATCATCTCTGTTGTCTATAGCCAAAACACCAGCAAGACTTGGATCCTCCATAAATTGCTGGGGTGCTCTCTTCACTTTCTTTGGAACCCCAGATGTCCCGTGATCAGCATCCCTCTTCCTTTCTACCTTTAGTGACTTAGAATCAGCTGCAAATAAATATAGATCTGTGACCTTTCAATGGCAGGGTGACAGTACCATGTTCCAAGCAGCAACCAGAATCAAATGTTGTTTATTGTTGATATCATGGCAGCAGAGTTACAGACTTATTTCAACAAACCAAACAACATGCTTGTATCTTTTATAAAGTTCCAAAACAATTGTGACAGCTTTTGACATAATTGTCAAACTCCAGAGTCTGACAAATAGGAGAACATGCTAGCATCTTACACCAAGCTCTCTCAGCCACAACAGCAGTTGTATTTACAAAGTGGATAAATTATGTAAATGCACTGGGATATTAATGTTAGCTTCATATATTTTAGAAAAATTACGTGTCATGGTGTCCTATCCTGTGTCCAAACTGGTACCAGCATATCCAAATTATATAAAATTATCGTGAGCTTCTCAGTCTCCAATACTTCCCCAGAGGAAGTGCAACTGTCCAGCTTCATAGTTAGCCACCAAACTATTTTCTTCCTTCAACAGATTAATTTAATAAAGATATAATGAAAAGGAGAAAATAGAAAAAGAAGGCCTCAATATACTTAACTGTGACAGGTTCATTTTTAATTCAGGTGCACTTCATGATCTAGTTCTATGGCGTTAAACTCCAAAAGACATTAGCCTATACTTAAAATGTCAATTTACCATTTTTTCGCACAGAATTCAGGTCGATAGAGGAATGGCTCAACTTATTTAAATTCCCAAATTCGACAGAGTGCCCGTTGTCCTTAGAGTTACCGTGAATTTCCAAGTATCCCTTTTTCCCATCATGGGCCACAGATTCAACACCAATCAACTGACTAGGAATATTATCATGATAGGCACCAGCTGAAGAAGCCACAGCTGCACCAGGCTGAATATTCTGCATCTCAGGAACAGGGACTTGATACAGGGCCAGCAGAGCATTAGTTGTGTCATCCTCGCTTAAACTACACTTGTTCATCCCAGGCCTAGAACACAATTTCAATGCAGTAAATGATGGTCAGGCTAGAGTAAGGGCAAGAAATAAAAAGAATATGAAGAACCCAAGTTCTTCAATCATAAACCCGTTGATTGAGTATTGGATTCATGGAATAAAATATTGGCACAAAATATCAGCCGATAATTATTGGTATCGGGTCTCTAATACTAATATTTCCTAATATTGCGATAATATCATAATATGTCACCGTATAATCCATATACCACGACATATAAGCCGATATACACTATTTTACGACATATCGGCTGGCATTTGTCCCTGAGGTTGCGATTGGCAAAAAAAGTTGCGTCTGATATTGTTCAATATTGATACATATCGATCGATATAGCCGATACTAATATGGACACCAATACTGATATTTTCATACATGATTCGGTTCAATTAGCATCACCCCCCTCTCTCCTCCTACCTACCGCAATAAAGCTCGGGAGAGAGGGCTGAGGACTATAATCCATCAAGTTCGTAAGCTTTCCAACAAAACATACTGCAGCTACTAAAAAAGCAAGCATGAACAGGACAAACTTACAGCCAATTAAGCATCCTACACACCCACTTTTTGGGGAGGGAATCAGGATTTATGCCACATGGTAAAAGCCGCCACTTATGACAACGATCACACTGTACCCAATTATCTGCTTCGTACACGACACCACTCCCTGCGTGAGGTGCACCAGAATTAGAAGCCATTTCTGTCAAAAATTTATCATTTCTAAGTTCTCCTCTCACATTTGATCCAATGTTTGAAGGAAAGTCAGGTTCTTTACCACCGGGTTTTTCCTTTAATTTGCCACTGGACGAATTGGTTTCTCCTTCAGAAACTCCAAGCATAGAGTTATTCACTGTTATTAGTTTTTCCTTTTTGCTAAAATTCGTTTCACCTGCTACTGCACTTGAACTGTCTTTTGAGTTCTGTAACTCCTTGTGCAATTCCACGTTATCCCTTCTATTCTTGGATGGAAAGTTGCTCTTAGGAGTCTTCTCAATTTGTACAGCTGAAGAACCCACTCTCGAACTCATATTTGGTACTTCTACAGTTGATCTGCCATCAGGCTGGATTGTCTTTTTCTTTTTGCTAGCCGAAAATGAATGTTCCTTCCCTCTAGGTGCTTCTGCTTCCATCTGCATCTGGAAAATGGATTTCGGATCAAAATTTGCCTCCAAAGGTTCAACTGATCCACTATTTGGATACTTCACACCCTGAGAGACCCCACAATTTACTTTGTGACGTTTACCATTTCTCTCAGCATCTATTTTCAGGACAGTACGGGCCTTTTGATCTGTTTGAATCTTCTCCATTGCTGCCTTCCTCTCATCATTTATACCAGCCTCCTGAAATGATAATGAATCCAATACCTCATCTTTTTCACTATTGTTTACCAATCCCCTTTCTTTCAATGACTTAACTTCATTCGTCTCAGTAGCCCCAGCATCCTTCCTTGGTAAAGAACTAACTCTTTCATCTCTTTGAGCCTTCTTCGTTGATCTGATGGTCAGTTGCTCAGTAGCAGCTTCCTTTGAGGATACTGAGTCCCCCGCTGGCTCCTTTGCTTTGTGTTTTGCTACTTGTCCCTCTTTCAGTGAATGGTTAGCCACTTTCTCTATGCGTCCAACTCCACTTTTCTCATTGGATGCAAAAGAATGCATAGAAACACTGACCTTGCCCATCACACCTGCCAAATCATATCCTTCAGAATTGATATCAAGGGCATCACTTGGGATCTGAGAAACAGTCTCTTTCCCCGTCAATGTCTCACCTGCTTCCCTTCTCTTTGAAGGTGGACCAGAGGCATCAACAACATCCAGGTAATTCTTCTTCAATTCTATCACCGTTTCATTGCCATCCTTCAGCTTCCCTTTCCCCTCTTTAATTACTTCTGAGTTTATCTGTGATGGAAAAGACCTTCCATGCACCACACTGTCAGACAGTGCTTGATCAGGATCTGGTCTACCATTCACGAGGTTGCTCTCATATTCCATCAAACCAACAAAGCTACCACGCAGAGGTGATAGCAATTTACCATCAGGAACAGATAAAGATGTCATAATCTCCTACATCACAAGAAAATCCAAAAGAACACTACATGAAACATCTATCAAAAGCATGGATGAGAACTATAGGCATCGGATGTGGCCGTATCGATATCAGCCATATAGGGTAATATATATCGATATCGGTCAAATTGGATGCAAAAAAACCTTTGAGAATTAGAAACTGGCACAAAAATACCAGCCCACATTCAATATATTGACCAGCATTTTAAATATTAGTCAATATAATGCAATATCTTGCTGACACGATGCAATATCATAATTTTGTCATAGTATCGAAAAATATCAGTATAAAGGGGCCCGATACTAATATACATATCAGAAGATGTTTCATTTCATGATTCAAAGGTATACAAAAACAGCATTTCAATATTATGAAATTCACCTCAACAATGTGGAAGGGAGATCCCTCTAGCATGCTAGGAAAAATCCTATCAAATTCCAAAGGGCTATCCTCTGGAGATGAAGATGGAGACATATCGAGACCAAGCCCACAATAGATAGCAGAGTTGTCCTGAGCTAGAATATTATGAGATCCCTCTCTTACTTGAACCTTCCGAGAGTTGTGTGTAGAGCTATTATCTGGCTTGTTCTTATGTTTGAGATTAACAATACATTCTTCTGAACTCTGATGACCAGTATGAATATCCGTCGAAGATGCCACTGGTACAGAACATGTTGGCACACCACAATCACTAGAAGTTCCATGTCTACCATGGAGAGAATCATTTGCTTGAATAACTGGGTTATGAGGGGCAGCCTGTACAATCATGAATCCCAAATCCAAATAGCTCCATTAAGAGCAAGGACGAAATGCTCACTCATGGTTAAGGAAGGCAATTTTTCCCCACTCTACCCAGAATTTACGAGGAAGCCCCATCCCATAAAGATTGAGGACGGGGATGATATTAGGTTGCCCCTCCCCATATTCATAAATGTATTTTTAAAAATTAATTTTATAATATTTTTGTGTCATAAAAATGTGAAAATTGTTTGTATTTAAATACATCATTATACTTATATGCAATTTTTTTCAAATATCGGTTACTAATATTTAAATATTATCATGCAATATATCATAATATATGTATTAAAAAATATATTTTTTTTAAACGGGAATACCGGTCCTCACCTAGCACCCGCCCCAAACATTAATTCTCCATGCCTATCCCTCCAAGATTTCAAATGGGACAAGGATGGTAATTGAAAAAACCACCCTGCCCCGGCCCATTACCATCCCTGCTCATTGTTCTATATTCACAATGATGCCACACCATTGTTTTGCACAAGTATACCTCCGGCAGCATAATATGAGAAGGCCTTGTTCTGCTGTTGCTCTGAACCCTAAGATGAGACAAGGTAGTAGGAGAGCGCCGATACGCAGGTAGAAATGAACCATAGCCTCCATATCTGGCCCCTGTCAAGATAATTTGATCTCCATAGAATCACTCTTAAAAAAGCATTTATAAAGCATGATCTCCTTCCCAGAAAATTATAATTCTATAATGTGTGACTTACCCAGCTGCTCTGCAGAAAACCCGCCCATAAAATCTCTCTGATACTGTCCCAAGAGATCGTGGATCCTCTTATCCTACAGAAACAGAAACCGTAAGGTCAATACTGCTGAAAACTTCATTATTAAAAATTTATCATATCAAGTCTCCATTTGCCCAAAAAAATTGTCTGAAAGAATTTGCTAAACCTTATGGATCATTATCTTAATCAACATACATCAGAAATCCAGTTGTATAAATGTTTAAATAAGGGGTTTTTTTTTTTTCAAAACAAGTTCTACACATGTTTCAAAAAGTTGCAAGCGTATTTTTGATAAAACCATCTCTATACGTAGTGTTGAAATGCACTTTTGTTTCTTGCAAAATAAATTCAATCAGAAACAATTTTTTGGGATATCGAGATCCATATGAAATGAAAAGAGCATTTGGAATGTGCTCAACGAAAAAAGAATTAAGAAAAACATTTTGAATGTCATGGAATGTGTTGACCTGGTACATGGAATGAGAATGACAACAAGATACGTAGCTTATATTGCAATGCAATGCAGTGCAACAAAGTGGGCAAGGTATAGACTAGTTCTAGTATTTAAAATCATAACTTTTAAAATACTACAGGTTATGAAGCACTATCAACAGCCAATTAAAGTTCCATGGTTCTGTAGCATAATGTGTTTTAGGACATGTTACAATTTTCCTTTTTTTGGCCGAGTTTATACACTTGAGAGCCAATAATCCGAGGGAATGTATTTGGACATAGCAGAAATTGCTCAAAGTCACTTCAACTTTCTTATAATTTGGTTGGAATGTTGAACATACCAACTACTGCTCAAATGGTAATCAGTTGAAAGATAATGAATAACGTAAGGCTAAACTTGATTAGCATTGCCTGGAACTTTAAGATTCATAGTGCAGGTACGGGTCATTGGTTCATTACTGGGAAATAAGGACCCAGTTAAATATGAAGCATAGCGATCCAACACATGCGAATTCCTAATCTGGTTTACATTTCATAGGCAGGAAAAAAGTGCCCAATTGAATATTAAGATATATTGTGCGGATACAAATGGATTGCGGTTCAAAGGGACTACTAGGGATTTTAGTAACTATAATCGTGATAACATATTTGTATACAAATGCAACAAATTAAGATAATATAACTCGAATAGAGAAATTGCTGAATTTCACCAGTACCATTGGTTGCATAGACCAGCTATGTCTTCTAGAAGCCAATCAAATTTAAGAATATATTCATCCACCCTGTTGTGACATTCAGTGCATTATATTTCTATCCTAACACTTTCAAAAAATCCCAAAAAAGTCTATTATCTAAATCCGTTTGTTTCCCAAACTACCCTTCGTTGAAGACTCAATGTTTCCACATTACACTTCATTATAAAAAAACCATGTCACTTTGTGATGTTGCGACAATTGTCTTCCTTCCATAAAACATTATGCTATTAGAACTGAGCTCGCTCTCTTTTGGACAGGGAACGTAAAAAACTACAGATTCCCAAAAATTACATCCCTTCTTTTACTTAAAAATCTGGCTCACATCATTTACTAGCAAGCTGTGAATGATCTGGTTCCCCAATAGTTGCCTTGGCCTCAAGCTGTTCTCTTCCCAACAATAATATGTAGAAGAGGACACAGCAACTTATTCTCCAGATAGTAACAATCCAAGACTCTAATCACTATAGTACGGCTTCTATTGTTTTCTTTCATAGGGGTGGAGGAAGGGAATGGGAAAATTAAATACTACACCAATGACTGCCAAACTGTGATTGAAATTTGCAAATGCAATTACGTATGAATGATCTCACTCAGTTGAAGTTTGGCATTTTTCTCATTATTGAGACATCTTAATATAATGCCACAGATCAGCCTTGATCACATTTGTATCCCAGCACCAGATAATCGTTTTCAAACATAGTAGACCATAATAAATTAGTAATATATCCCACTAACTAAATCCAATAATCAAATTACATGTCACATTTTAAAGGTAAAAAACAACCATATTAACTTAGTGATAGCAAGAAAAGTTTCTTTATTTCTCTTCGCTGCTACTGATATAACTAATATGGAAAGGCAACGGCCAAATTGAAGAAAAATTAGCAACTTTCAAGAGTGGAGACTGGCTAGGTTTAAGCATGGCTGAAATAATGCTGGTCACCTCCATGTTGAGGCCTCTAATGATCAGGTAGTAGAGGAGCTGCGATGTGCAGTACCTGCAATGCAGCCACCGATCGTTGGATCAATTGCGATCCAATAGTTGATATTTAATATATTAAAATAATATTTTTTAATATTGATTTTCACCAGTTGAATCATAATCCAACGGTGAAAAGGCATCACAGCACCCCTTTACTCCTAATTATCGCCACACTCCCTTGAAATACAGATAAATTTCATGCATTAGCAGAGCATACTGCATAATCTTGATGCTTCAAAAGTTGCAACATAATAAAAAACATGGAAACAAAAATGCCGCACATTTATGGACATAGACTCATCAAACCATAAAGTTCTTCCAAGTTCTGTTTGTTTAACACCGCCAAAACAACTGGAATACTTCAGTGATATTTTCCTATTGTAAGGCACACAAAAATCATACATTACTGAATCAAATGTAATCATCCAGTTCAAATGCACGCAATTTCCGAGAACCAACAATTTTGATTTGCAGATGCAAAAACAAATATCAAACTCGATCACATGCGTAAACGTGTATAAATGTACAAATCCTTACTAAGTAGGCGAGATCATTGTCGGGGTCGATGCTGTTTTCGTCATTATCTGAGTAACGAGATGCCTGGCCCTCTTCAAGCTCAGCCTCTCTCATCTTTCCAAACAAAATCAACTTAGCCTAACCCTAACCATTAAACCAAAAAGCCCTAAAACTACAACTTAGAGACGAACTTTCGATCAGAAAAGGGACTGATCAAACAGAAGAGATTTTGAAAACACGGCTCCGGAAATCTAAAACCCAGAAAAACCCATGAAGCAAATCTCTCAAAACTACCATTTAATTACACAATCAGAAACCCCGGGTAAGTAAAAGAGCGCAACTAACCCCGAAAGAAAGGAAGGAGGTGTAAAAAAAGCGAGCGCCCAAAAATGCTCTAAGGGGGGATAAATCAATCAAAGTCAACACGCATCTCCAAAGAGATGTACGTATACGCAAAATCAATCCTAATCAACGCAATTTATGGTTTCCGAATCAAACGATAGATGTTAAGTATCTTTAGCAGATGCGCTTTCTCTCTCCCCCTTGTTCTGGAAATTGAAAAAAAAAAAAACAATTAAGACGAAGACGAAGAAGAAACATCAGAAAAATGAGATATGTATGTATGCTTTGTTTGTCTGTGTGTGTGTGTGTATTTTTATTTCGCAAATGTATTTACTGAACGACAATACCAATGTAACTAACCCTCCGAGATAGCAGCGTGAAATTTCTAGTATAATTAGCAACTAAATTATACATTTTTAATTTAGATTATCAAATGGAATCAGCCCATCAATTTAGCATAAACAGTTTAAATCATCAGCTGATAGAGTAGTTCAGTTTAAATTATTCATCGTATAAAATTGGATTTGAATCTTAACTGTGATTTGAGAGATTTTAACCTAACATTTAAAATCTTTTCAATGTAAATTTTACATATTATAAATTAAAATAATAGCATAACGGCATCGAAATAATTCACCGGTTTATTCTCCAATTTTAAGATTAGTATCATTAGTCAAGTTATGATACTTAAAGTTAATAGATAAGATATTTTAACTTTTAAAAAATAATACTTCATGCTATAAAATTTTTTAAAAAGAAAATATTTGGAGGACAAGCTCCTAAACCCTTTGATGCACACTTGAATCTTGCAAAGTTGCATTTGAATAAGTGTCTTACTTGGTTCAGATAATAGTGAATATTTAACAAGCCAATAATATTTTCAATATTTTTGCTACTAAAGTATTAGATACCACATTGTCAAGCAATATATATTACATTTTGTGTCAAGAGGGGTAATTTTTTAATATTTTACGTTTGTATTGAATCAGTTAAGTAAATTTTTAATAAATTATTGATTATTTTTTTATAATAAGTTTTGACCATAAATTCAATAGATAGTTATCATTCTAAGAATCAAATACCTTTTTATTAAAAAGATATTATCTTTTCTGAAGAGTTGATCACCCTTTTAAGGATAATAAAAAAACTGAGGTTAAACTGTTACTTTTCAGTGTGTCAGTTTAATGGATTATCATTAAGCAAACATGTTTCGGGTATAATTTATCAGATAAGGTGCATTTTGACATGGTTGATGTGTCGGCAATTGGCAAGTATTTTGTCAACTATGGGTCAACTAGGTGGTATGGTTAGATTGTTAATCCCATCAATAGATTACGCTACAAGTCTCTCTTGGCACGTTAGCATTTCAATTTGACTGATATTCTAACATTAGTTCTCCAATAATATATCTACCCTTTTGGAAAAGTTGTCATGGTTTCTATCCTACTGGGACAAAAATGGCACTTTGGCAACTTGGTATCCAAGGAACTGGGTGACTTAGACTGCCTAGCATGACTGTCGTTTGG
>JAODPA010115097.1:0-18940 GCA_025585075.1 Nepenthes mirabilis
AACACATTCCTGTCCTCATTCTCTCGCATCGTTGGTTAGTACGATCTACTAGCCGGGGTCTGCAAAGATGATATAATAATAAAAATAAATAATATACAATTGAAGAACCGAATGAATCCAGTAGACCAGAATGAGAACTGAATGAATCCAGTGACCCAAGGATATGAACCGCAAGAACCGCGTGAAACCGGTGATCAAAGATGAAACCGTGAGAACTGTAGAGATCGAGTAATTCCAGTTGCTTCCTATTCCCTGTACTATTCCTTTATTGTGGAGAGTGTGTGTATCCCCTCTCGTTTCAGTTCTTGTACGTGTCTTGGAGGGGTGTTTATGATTATACTTACTGAGCTATTGACTCACTCTTGCTATTGTTGTCTTCCTTTCATATGAGATCACTTAGCTGGCGCATGTAGATAAAGCAAGGAGAGGCTTGCTTGATGTGATTGGCTGGACGGCGAGTGATCAAGAGATTTGGACTTAGAGTTGGATCGGACTGTGGACAGCCGCTCGCGGTTGAGCGTGGCTCATTGTTGCTATTTTATGGTTTTATTATGCTTCCGCAGATGTATAATGATTTAGTTGCTTCCGCGTCTGTATATTTATGTTTGGAATTTTGTTTAATTAGATGGCATCTCTCTCGATCCAGTACTATAGGTTGTGTACTGTATTGGAGCCATGGATGATATGGCAGTGTTGTTGATCCTGTGTGGCGTGTTGTAGGCTTTGAGTTAAGCCTTTGATAGATGTGTGCTTGTTTAAAATGATATTTAAGCAGGTTGTATTTTTGGTTTTCGTCCAGTTGCAGAGGAAACTCTGCCGGATTTTCTGTAGAAGTCCATAGTTTAATTATGGGCTTTAGGGTATGTGTAGTCATTGACGGAGGTTATTCAATGGAGAATAATCCGTTCCGTCACATGTACTGTCCTGTGTTGAAGGGGCTATTGGGCCACATTGGACTGCTATCTCACCTTCCCGTTGACTTTTCAAGGTAGTAATCTAAGATACAGTTTGTATTGGGGATCACTCCCGTGAAGAAGTCCGTATGATTGAATAACTCGGGCGGAGCACGAAAGTGCCATTTGTATAAAGAAATGAAGTTCCGATCAACGGAGAGTTGACTGGATGGACGAACAACGGATGTTGACTAGATGGGTGGCTAACTGAGAGTTGATCGGTTTGGCGGTGAAGTAAGCCGGTTTCTCTGACAGATTTCAAAAGAGCAAATTTTCAGACGGTCAATGGAGATGTGGACCGGCCTTGTAAAGAACGCGGACGGCCAACTGTGCACCGCTTGCCAGGCAATGCAAAGCAGTGCCAGCTCAGTAGATTTTCTGGAGATACATAATCTCAGACGGTTTTGCAGGAGTCGTATTTTTGGACAGGGGAATATTCATATTGTTGGAAGGAATTGTTTTCTGTCCTTTTGTGTATTGAATATTGCCCCATATATCTTTTTTATGTATGTAGAGTGGCTGGGTACCAGAGGTAGAGAGTAAGAGAAAAACGGTGAATGAGTGCTCTTCGATTTCTCTTTTGTTCTCTACTGTTGTCCCCAAAAATCTTACATGGTGGAATTCGTTTTAGTGGACGGTTTGTCCCGTGGTTTTTCCCTTAATTGAGAAGGATTTTTCACGTAAAATTTCGTGTGTTCATTGTTCTTCTTCGTTCTCATTTCTTACTGTCTCGTTTAATCGGGAAGGTTGTCCGCCCTCTTCCCCAACAAGTGGTATCAAAGACAGGTTCCAAACTATGTTTTAATGGCATCCTCGTCATCATAGAATCTGCCGTTCAACATTGAGCAATTTAACGGATAAGACAACTTCATCCTCTGGCAAGAGAGGGTGAAGAACATTCTAACGAGGGAAGGGATAGTGAAGGCGCTGAAGAAGAAGGATGAAAAGCCTGAAAATCTGACCGATGATGAATGGCAAAATAAGAGAGATTTTACAAACTGTACCATTAAACTGTGCCAGGCGGACAACACTCTCCAAGAAGTTCTTGGCCTAACTAATCCGCGAAGGTTTGGGAGAAGCTGGAGAGTCGCTACAAGTCCAAATCTCTGACAACCAGACTGCATGTAAAGAAACAGTTTTATGATTTACGGTTATCAGAAGGAGAAAGTTTTGAGAAATACTTGGATGAGTTTAACCGGATATTGACGCAAATATCTACTCTTGATCAGGAAATCAAAGAGGAGGACAAGGCGTTAGTCCTGTTGGCTTCGCTGCCGGCCACCTATGACCATATCGTCACCAACTTGCTATTCGGCAAGGATACTTTGAGGTTTGATGAGGTCATTGCCTCTCTGCTCATGAATGAGTCCAGGAGGTCGTAAGGAACCTCATCATCTTCTCATCCTGAGGTCCTGGTGACCGAATCCAGGGGAAGAAGCAGAGGTCGCCACCAGAAACAAAGAGAGAAGAGTCGTAGCAAGTCTCGATCCAGATACCAAAACCTGGAGTGCCATCATTGTGGCAAAAAGGGCCATATTAATAAGTATTGCTTCAAATAGAAGCGAGAAAATGCAGAGAAGGAGAAAGGTGACAAAGGATGCGACGAGGAAACGTCCTCCGTCTCAGTAGTCACAAGTGGAGATCTCCTGTTGACATGTCAAGGAGAGGTGGCAAACTTGACAGATCTGAAATCTGGTTGGGTAATTGATTCGGGCGCTACTCTACATGTCACGTCCCGGAAGGGACTATATACATCGTACACTCCAGGAGATTTTGGAGTAATTAGGATGGGTAACAAAAGAATATCTCCTGTTGTAGGCAGAGGAGATATTATTCTGATCATAAATAATTGCACGAAGCTGCTGCTGAAAGATGTGCATCACGTTCCTGACATTCGTTTGAATGTCATCTCAGCCGGTCAACTGGATGACGAGGGCTACTGCAACACCTTCTGTGAAAGTGAATGGAAGTTGACCAGAGGGTCTTTTGTTGCAGCGAGAGGAAAAAAGTGCTCCGGTCTGTATGTGATGGAGGTCCGTGCCATGGCTGGAGATGAAAACGCCGCAATCTGTAAGGAGATAGAGGATTTGTGGCACAGGAGGTTGGGCCACATGAGTGAAAAGGGATTGTCTTACTTGGCCAGGAAGGGCCTAATCAAAGGAATAAAAGGGGACGGGATGAAAACGTGTCCTCACTGCTTGGCCGGAAAACAGAGAAGAGTATCTTTTAATGGAATTCCGTCAACCCTAAAAATCGGACTGTTTGATCTCATACACACAGATGTGTGTGGTCCGTTCAAAGCGAAGTCGATCGGAGGGGCTCAGTATTTTGTTTCTTTTATTGACGACTGTTCAAGAAAGTTGTGGGTTTACCCACTGAAGATCAAGGATCAGGTTCTTGGTATCTTTGAGCAGTTTCATGCTCTAGTAGAGCGTCAGACAGGGAAGAAACTGAAGACCGTTCGAAGTGACAACGACAGTAAATACTTGGGACCCTTCGATGCCTACTGTCGGTCACATGGTATTAGGCATCAGAAAACACCACCGAAGACACCTCAGCTGAATGGAGTAGCAGAACGGATGAATCGTATGCTCTTGGAGAGAGTACGTTGTATGTTCTCTGAAGCAAAACTTAAAGCATCTTTCTGGGCAGAAGCACTCCTGACGGTGGCCTACATTATCAACAGGTCATCAAGTAAGCCATTGATGGGTGAAGTGGCAGAAAAGATATGGACGGGCGTAGAACCATCCTATGACTATTTGCGAGTGTTCGGATGTAAAGCATTCGTACACGTTCTGAGAGACGAAATGACAAAATTGGAGCCAAAGACGATGCAATGCGTCTTTCTGGGCTATGGAGAGGATGAGCTGGGTTACAAATTTTATGATCCTGCCACAAGAAAATTAGTCCAGTCAAGAGATGTAACATTTGCCGAGAATGAGACAATTAAAAACATTGGCAGGAAGGTAAATTGTAATGATAAACAGACGGATAAAGTAAGTATCGAAGATGTCCGTCTTGCATCAAAAACAGGTTCAGACGGTCAACGGGGAGTTGACCGGATTAGTGGTCCTGAGGTAGTTGAAGATACTGGAGAGGAGGTCATGGTGCCCGATGATGACCAAACTGAAGCCATGCCTCAACCGGCTAAAGAAGTCACTGTTAGACGATCCTCCCGAAATAGACGACCGTCCGTTCGTCTGTCCTCTAGTGAGTATGTAATGCTGACTGATGCCGGTGAGCCTGAAGATTATGAAGAGGCTATAAACGATGAAGGCAAAGAGAAATGGCTGCAGGCCATAAAGGATGAGATGAGTTCTCTTCATGAAAACCATATCTTTGATCTCGTCACACTTTCCAAGGGAAAGAAGGCACTAAAGAAGAAATGGGTCTTCCGGGTGAAAACGGATGAAAACACCAATGAGCCAAGGTACAAGGCACGATTGGTGGTGAAAGGTTTCGGACAACGGAAAGGAATTGACTTTGATGAGATATTTGCTCCGGTAGTGAAGATGTCTTCCATACGGGTGGTATTGGGTCTGGCTGCCACCCAAGACCTTGAGGTGGAGCAGATAGATGTCTGAACTGCATTCCTCCATGGAGAGCTTGAGGAGGAGATTTACATGGAACAGCCCGAAGGTTTTGAGGCTAAAGGAAAGGAACAACTTGTCTGCCACTTGAAGAAAAGTCTATATGGGTTAAAGCAAGCTCCTCGGCAGTGGTATAAGAAGTTCAAGTCTGTTATGTCCGGCCAAGGATACCGGCGGACTACTCGTGACCACTGTGTATTTGTGCAGAGGTTTGCTGATGATGACTTTGTCATCCTTTTCTTATATGTGGATGACATGTTGATAGTTGGACGGAATATTGACCGGATAAAGAAGTTGAAGGAGCAGCTTGGACGGTCATTTTCCATGAAGGACCTTGGATCGGCGAAACAAATTCTGGGAGTCAGAATTATACGCGATCGGAAGGCTAGAAAATTGTGGCTGTCTCAAGAGAACTATCTTGAGAAAGTATTCCTGCGGTTTAACATGGACAAGTCCAAGCCCATGAACACACCCTTGGCGAATCATTACAAATTGAGCACTCGTCAATGTCCATCCTCGGATGACGAGAAAAGATACATGAAAGGTGTGCCCTATTCATCTACTGTGGGAAGCCTAATGTATGCCCTGGTATGTACCAGACCGGACATAGCTCATGCCATTGGAACTGTTAGCCGTTTTCTATCGAATCCGGGCAAGGAGCACTGGCCCGCGGTAAAATGAATCATGCGATACATTTGAGGAACTTTCAAGAGGTGTTTGTGTCTTGGAAGTGACAAACCGCAGTTGGTGGGATATTCAGATGCAGACATGGCCGGAGATATGGACACACGTAGATCTACATCGGGTTACTTGATAAAATTTGCGGGTGGTACAGTTTCTTGGCAATCCAAGCTGCAAAAATGTATAGCTCTATCCACAATTGAAGCAGAATATATTGCAATTACAGAAACGTGCAAGGAGATGCTATTGATGAAGGAATTTGTTCAAGAATTGGGTCTTCAACAAAAGAAGTACAGTGTACTCTGTGATAGTCAGAGTGCAATACATCTCTACAAGAATTTCTCATTTCACTCGAGATCCAAGCATATTGATGTTCGGTACCATTGGGTGAGGGACATGCTGGAAGCTGGTCTATTATCACTGGAGAAGATTGGTACTGAAGACAATGGTGCAGACATGATGACTAAGATTCTAACAAGAGGAAAGAATGAGGCATACTGCAAGATAGCCGGGCTAATGGATCCAACTTCCTCACGGTCGTGAGGGGAAGTTTGTTGGGGATCACTCCCGTGAAGAAGTCTGTATGATTGAATAACTCGGGCGAAGCACGAAAGTGCCATTTGTATAAAGAAATGAAGTTCCAGTCAACGAAGAGTTGACCGGATGGACAGACAACGGATGTTGACTGGATGGGTGGATAATCGAGAGTTGACCGATTTAGCGGTGAAGTAAGCCAGTTTCTCTGACAGATTTCAAAAGAGCAAATTTTCAGACGGTCAATGGAAATGTTGACCGGCCTTGTGAAGAACGCAGACGGCCAACTGTGCGCCGCCCGCCAGACAATGCAAAACAATGCCAGCTCAGCAGATTTTCTGGAGATACATGATCTCAGACGGTTTTACAGGAGCCGTATTTTTTGACAGGGGAATATTCATATTGTTAGAAGGAATTGTTTTCTATCTTTTTGTGTATTAAATATTGCCCTATATATCTTTTTTATATATGTAGAGTGGCTGGGTACCAGAGGCAGAAAGTAAGAGAAAAACAGTGAAGGAGTGCTCTTCGATTTCTCTTTTGTTCTCTATTGTTGTCCCCAAAAATCTTACATAGTAGAATTCGTTTCAGTGGACGGTTTGTCCCGTGGTTTTTTCCTTGATTGAGAAGGATTTTTCACGTAAAATTTTGTGTGTTCATTGCTCTTCTTCGTTCTCATTTCTTACTGTCTCGTTTAATCAGGAAGGTTGTCCGCCCTCTTCCCCAACAGTTTGATAACTGTGTCCGTGCAGCTGTTCAAATCTCCCGCGCACTTCTTTGGTGGTGTCCTGGGTTGCACGGCTGTTGATACCCATGTTCATCTCCAACTTTTGCCAAGGAAGTGTGATTGGAGGTCGATATGGTGGCAAGATAGGAGATACTGATTGCAAATTCTTCTAGTGCCACCTCTGTTCTTTTGTTATCCTTGGTTCTCAGGCCCAAATCGAGGTACCTGACTGTAGATATTATGACTTACGTAAAATTTTAAGAAAAAGTAAATATTACAACAGTTTATTTCCCCTTTGCACATGGATTAGAAAATTTATTTTTCTATTTTTAAACTTATGCATATTCACTTGACCCACTAGTTTCTTAGAACTTAATTAATTGGTCATCCAGTTGCTGATTCATTATAACTAATGCGTCCTAAATTAAAATTTCAAACAAATTTGAATCAAATCTTTTGTCTGAATTCGGTTCCGTCCACTAAGTTTGGATTCTACACACCACAACTATGAATAAGAGGTTAGATGACGATGAAAGGTTGTCCTACCGAAAACATTCCGATGCTCAAATTAACAACTAGCTTTCGAATTATGAAAGTGAAAATAAGAATGCAAGGAAACAGAGAGAGTGTTTGTGATGGGAGAGTACTCTCATTGGGAGAGGTTTTGGAGGCTCGTGAGGAGCATTAGCTCTAAACACTGAGTTCACTGAGAACGTAGTGGCAGAGAGAAAGAGAGAGAGCATTTGTATTCTAAAAGGGTGTAATCTTTGTAGCAGAGAGCTTTTCGAGAGCGTTTGCTGAGCGAGCTTAAGTGTTTGTGGGTCAATGAGAGCATGCCTTTGAGCGAGGATTCTATCACCTTTTATAGGCGCTGCTTTGGGCTGCCTTCCTTGCACAGAAGGGCTTGATTTTTGCGCTCTGATGGGATCGTTATCTTTTCTGGCGTGGAGCTTTTGTAGTAGTAACGGTCACTGGATTGATTGTTTTCCTTCTGTGTTCTGGAATTGTTAGGGTTTTTGGTAGACATGAAAAATATTCTGGTGCTTTCCTTTACGAATGCACATTGAATCTACTGATGACCATTACAGTGAAGATCACTTTCTATAAAGAATGCGAAATCTAGGGAAAAGACCATTGTTGGTCAAGGACGGTCGTGTGGGCCAAATTGGGCTTGGCCCACTTGAGGCCTATCATTTAGATGGTTGACTGATCATGCTTCCGGTCAATGGAAGTATTGACCGTCTTGCATGATTTCGATCCAAGGAAGCTTGATTGTCTTAAGCCTAAGTGGGCCATCCTGTACTTGGGCTTCTCCTAACTCATTGGCCTTTCAACCGATCAACGGCTGGCATTGACCGTCCAGTGCTAATGGGCCGTTATGTATCTGGGGCATCCTTCCTTCTTGGGCCAACTCATTACTTACATACCAATCACTAGCCGTCCATATTGGGGGTCTGGGACTTTCACCTCCAGCATGTTTGGGATGAGTCGCGAGTGGTTGGGTTACCTGCCTGAGGTAACCTGGTGAGGAAACTGGTGAAGACTCTTGGCTTGTTGATCGCGTTGCATGTGGTTGCTGATCATGCCATCAAGATTGGGAGAACTAACTTAGAAGGTTGTTGACCGGGTTCGTTGACTGTCTAGGCCAAAATCCGGAGAACAGATGAAGGGAACGTTGACCAGATTCGTTGACTTCTAAATCAAAGTTCGGAGAACTTCTGAAAGAAGTATTGATCGGATTCGTTGACCGTCTAGGCCAAACTCCGGATAACTTTTGAAGGAAGTGTTAACCAAATTTGCTGACCGTTTTGGCCAAAATCCGGAGAATTGTTAAAGGAAATATTGACTGGATTCATTGACCGTCTAGGTCAAAATCCGGAGAACTTCTAAGGAGGTGGGAGTTGAAATGACACGCCATTGTGCCACCGACCTATCAATTGAAAAGTTGGCTACGTGTTCACATGCAGTGAATTTATGATCCCGATAATTAATTTGCTGGAGGATCTGATTCGACTGCTCCTTTCTAGGAAGCAACACGTGTCAATAATGATGGGCGCACAATTATGAGATGATTCCTCTTCTCTATCGTTCACTCTCCTTTAAGTGGTCCGTTCGTTACATTTTAAATTTTCTACACTTTCCTTCAACTTTCCTTCCTGAAAATTTTTCAAAGTGTTGTGCTATCTTCTTTCTTACTTCCATTCCCATTGCTCCTTGTGTTATCCAGATTGCTTCAATTATCAAGGCCAGTTCAGTGAAGGAGTTGTACATCCAGTTCAACATCCCCAAGTCGATCGCCTTCAGGATGCCCGACGAGGGAGATAGGGCGTGCTCTCCTCCTTAGGGCTATGTCGCCATTTATGAGGCCCACTGGAGGAGTGGGTTACGCCTTCTAGTTTCTGACGAGCTGATGGATATTTTGACTGCCCTTCGAGTCCCCATAGCATGGTTCTATACCAATGCGGTGTGTTATTTGTGCACGCTATGCATCTTTCTTCATCAGCATTCAAAGTTGTTGACGGTGGGAGCAATCAGAGTGACGTTCCAATTTGTCTAGGATGGAGAGTAGGTGTCCCTATCCCCACGAGAACTCCAAATCAGTAGCGTCATATATGATTCTCTAAAGAACTGGTTCTTTCATATTCATGTTGATTTGACCTAATACTTGGCCAGAGATTAGGGCAGGGTGCTCGACATTTATACTGGGACGCCCACCGAGGAGGAGGTTGCTGCGGTGCAGCGGCTTCTAAAGCTAGTGGAGGGCAACCTTCTAGAGTTTCGAAAAGACCATTTGATTTTTCGAGCGGATGTCAAGAAGGCACAGTGGGGACCACCTTCTCCAAAGTAGAAGATGAAGGGGCCTTCCCATAAGAGGAAGGTAGGTGCCCTCATGATCGGGTCTGCCAGCGCGCCTCCTAGCAAGGAGACTCCCAAGAGTCCAAGACAGAAGAAGGCAACAATGGTGATGCCTATTTCTTCTTCTTCCACAGAGCCAGAGTGTGTTTTGGCTAGCTAGTTTGTTGGAATTGGGGATAGCTCTAGCGTAGGTGGAATTGAGGCTGCCATTGAGGCATTTAGGGCTAAACATTACTCCACCGTGAGTGGCGCCGTTCTTACCTTGCCACTGCAAGAGCACCTGGTGGTACCATCGAAGTTGCCCGTAGAGCCTTCTGACAAACGGGTTGTTGGATTGCTGGAGAAATCGACTATCAAAGAGCTCCTAGGGGCTCCTGCAGAACCTCCTGCTACACTGGCCGTTGGATTATCTATGGAGCCTGCTTCTTGAGAGCCTTAAGAGGCAGTTGGCGTCAGCGTTGAGCTAATGGTGGAGCCTACCGCCGGAGAGTCTCAAGAGGCAGCGGGTTTCGCTAAGGTCATGCTGGAGGAGTTTGTGGTGGAGGCCATTGCTGGGCCTGCTCAGGAGATCACCGTTTCTAGTCCTCCACTGCTTGGGCCAAGGTCTCATAATAGGCCAGTAAGGCCGGTGTATATAATTTGACAGATAAATCTTCACAACTTTCCTTCTCATTTTTCTCTCTATTGCTGATATGTAGCATTTTTGTAGGGGAAAAAAATTACAGGTGTAGTCACAAAGGGACTGAACCAATGGAACATAGTGATCTCTGATTGGGATAAGAAGATTGCCTGGTTTGAGGAGGAGATAGAGTTATTGAGAGTGGAGCACTAGGAGGACATAGCTACTCTCTAATATGTGTTGTCCAATCTAGAGGCAGAGAATACTAAATTGAAAGAGGAGAACGTCCTGCTGAGAGAAGTTGTGCTATCAAGTTTTGAAGATGAGAATGCCAGACTAAAGGAGGAAAACATTCTGCTAAGAGAAGAGAATGACCGAGCGGTGAGGCACATCGACCAACTCGTAGGATAGATGGCGTTGCTGGAGAACGAATTAACTACTCGTATACGCCCTCATGAGGTCTCTAATATGCTAGTGGCAAGGTTATGAAAGGGTGGCAATCTTTACTAACGCATCGCACGATTGGTTAACCTCAACTTTCCAATGGAGTATCTTGACCCATCCAATTGTTCTGTCCAGCATTGTCAGAGCCTCGTGGGGTAGTCTTGGAGTGGTCAGGGGACGCCACCTCCTCCTCTTGGGAGCTTTGCACCTCCTTAGATTTTATACGTTTTTCTTTTTGAAATTATTGTAGTTATGAAGGCACACAATCAATAAAATGATCATTTTATGGATATTATGCATCTTTGCCTTAGTAGCCGTTTCTCAATTATTGTTGTTGCATTGCCCGGCCAACATGATGCGTTGCACGTAGGTTGGTCGTCTACCTTTCTTGAGATGTTATTAGTACTCTCTGATGGACTTAAGTCCAGTAGAAGACATCAAAGTGGATCCTATTGTCAGGTCAAGCCTGTTCTTTACTTGTGAGTAGAGGTTTGGCGGTGCTGATCAAGTGTGAATTTGAGCGGCCAGTTTTTGAACGAAACGCTTCTACTCCTGTCGACTATTGTTGACTTTCACGCTATCTCCCTGAGTAGGAGGTCGTCACATGTGCTGTTTAAGCCTTATGAGATTTTGAGTGTAAACGGATCATTTGGATGACCAAGGTTTAATTCGACCGTTTAATAAGTCGTCTAGATGACCAATGTTTAGTTACGACTGCTTGTAGGACGCTTGGATGACCAGGGTTTAATTCAACCGTTAATAAGCCGCTTGGATAACTATAGTTTAATTCGACCATTAATAGGCCGCCTGGATGACCAGGTTTAGCTATGACAGTTTGTGAGCCGCCTAGATAACCAGGGTTTAGTTGCGTGCGGGTAAAAATTTGCTCGATTTAGGGGCAATTTAAGTCGTATAACTCTACAAGTAGACATACATGCATATGGCAAAGAAAAAGAACACAATGCAAATAAGAAAGAAAAAATATATTCTTTTATTAATGATAAACAATATGTGCAAGTATACATATGGATGACCTACCTGTGCCCTTACTGAAAGTAGCGCTCGAGGTGGACCACGTTCCATGTCCGAGGAACCAACATGCTATTCTAGGTTTGGAGTTTGTACACTCCGCTCCGCAAAATGGTAGAGACTAGAAAAGGGCCTTCCCAATTCGAAAAAAGTTTATTCCGATTGGTGGTCTTGCCTTTAGCCTCGATGCTTCGCAAGACTATGTCTTCAACTTTGAATTGCCACGCTTTTACCTTTTTATTGTAATAGCGTACGACTCGTTATTGGTAGGCCGCCGTCCATAGTCCGGCGGCGTCACGGGCTTCCTCCAACAAAGTTAGGTGTTTCCAAATTTTCTAGAAGTTACGTTGTGGATCGAAAGACTTAACCCTGAGACTTGGAAGCCCAATCTCCACTGAAATTACTGCTTCAATCTTGTAGTAGAGGCTTAAGCGCGTCTTGCGAGTCGGTTCTTTTGAAGTCATCTAGTAAGATCATAGGACGGAAGGCAGTTCATTGGCCTAGGAGCCCCCTGCGTTCTTCAACCTGGTCTTCAGACCGTGGAGTAGCATGTGGTTTGTGACTTTCACCTGCCTGTTGGCTTGCGGGTATACTATCGAAATGTAAACCAATCTGATACCTAAACTGGTGCAATACTTGGTGAAACATTTTCCGGATAATTGGATTTCGTTGTCAATCACTACGACCTCGAGAACGCCAAATCTACTGATTATGCTTTGGCGGACGAATTCTAAAGCGTTGTACTTGGTAATCTTGGCCAGTGAGGCAGCTTCGACCGACTTGGTGAAGTAGACAATGCCAGTGATGATGAACTTCATTTGCTTGGTATCAATGAGAAATGAGCGGAGAATATCGAGCCCCTATTACGAGCCCCTCAACTCAGCGGGCGGTTGATGGTGAAGATTACTGTGGAGCTAGCAATTTTCACAATTCTTAACGAAGTCGAGGGCATCTCTCTTCATTAGCTTTGTCTGCATTGTCTGGCAATGTTCCATCCACCAGGTATCTCTGGTAAGGTGTCATCCAGCTGTCTATATCAGAGATTTAAATTGCTTCCTATTCCTCCATGCTAGGAGTGCTCAGAACCTCCCACATATCCCTCGAATACTGTTCTGAATTTTCGACTGCCACTACCCTAGCGAATTGGTTGGCCTTCCATTTTTTAGTTCTGGGACATGGACTAGGTCCAACTTATCAAATCTCTGGAGGGCATCCTTCACCTTAGCCAAGTAATTAGCTAAGTGATGGTTGAACGCCTCGAAAATTCTTTTTACCTGGTTAACAACCAGCTCAGAACCACTGTAGACAGTCAGTCACCTGGCGGAGCATTCTTCTACTATTCTTAGCCCAACTAACAAGGTTTCATACTCAGTAACATTGCTTGTGGTCGAAAAGTCGAGTCTAAGGGAGTATTTCACCTCAAACCCATCAGAGCTCCTCAGGATCGCTCCAGCATCACTATCAGACTTCGTAGATGATCTATCTACGTTAAGGACCTACTCCGGCTCTTCTCTGTGTTGTTCTTTATCCTTAGTGTGCTATTCTTCAGGAATTATTGTCGTGATCTTGATGATAAAGTCGGCCAGAGCCTGCCCTTTGATGGCTGACCTTAACCAAAATTCAATGTCAAACTCTTCCAACTCGATAACCCACTTACCAACCATCCAGAAATGTCAAATTTTTGGAGTATGTTCTTCAAAGGGTGGTTAGTCAGGACTACCATGCAATGAGCCTGGAAGTAAGGCCTTAGTTTTCAGGCGGAGAAGACAAGTGCCAAAACTAACATCTCTGTGTGTGGGTAGCTTGTCTCTGGGCTGGTTAACGTTTTACTCACATAGTAGACCGGCCATTGAGAGTCGGAGTCCAGGCCTATGAGGATAGAGCTGAGAGCCACCTCTGATACTATCAGGTAGAGGAATAGCTCTTCTCCATCCTTGGGTGACATCAGTAACGATGGACTGGTCAGATACTGCTTCAATTCATCAAAGGCTGCCTGGCATTCTACAGTCCACTAGAATATATTTATTTTTGTTCCCCTTAAAGTCTTGAAGAAAGGTTGGTACTTGTTGCCTGACTTGGCCAAAAAGTGGGACAAAGCTGCCAGTCATCCAGTTAGCCTTTGGATGTCTTTAATACTCCGTGGTGGAGTCATGTCCATGAGGACCTTGATCTTCTCCAGGTTTGCCTCGATCCCCCATTGATTTATGATAAAACCCAAGAACCTCTTTGCGGATACTCCAAATATGTACTTAAAAGGATTCAGCTTCATTTGATGTGTGCAGAGCACCTCAAAGGATTCAACCAAATCGCGAATATAGTCATTGGTAGTTTTGCTCTTGACGAGCATGTCATCGATGTACACTTCCATACTGCAGCCAATCTACTTTTCGAATATTTTGTTCACGAGCCGTTGGTAAGTGGCACTGTATTTTTTAGACCAAAGGATATCACCCTATAACAGTAAGTGCCTTGGTCCGTCATGAACAAGGTGTACTCCTTATCCTTTGGGCTCATCCGGATCTGGTTGTAGCCTGAGTACGCATCCATGAAACTCAACATCTCGTGCCCGGATATTAAGTCCACCAACAGGTTGTTCTTGGATAAAGGGAAGTTGTCTTTTGGGTAAGCTTTGTTAACGTCGGTGAAGTCGATGCACATTCGTAATTTTTCATTACTATTCTTTATCAGAACAACGTTGAAGGGCCAGTCCTGGTACTAGATTTCTCTAATGTAGCCAGCGTCCAGCAGCTTCTTTACCTCCTCCCGGATGGCGATCAGCTTCGCCATGAAGTGGTTCCTTCGCTTCTACCCGATGGACTTGCGGTCAAGATCGAGGCCCAACTTGTAGACTATTTTTTCGACCAGAATCCCAGGCATATCAGCAAGGGTCCATACAAAGATATCAGTGTTCTGTTGTAAAAACGTAATTAGCTCGTCGCGTAGCATCCCAGTGAGTAAGCTTTCGATCTGTACGCATCTCTCCAGGTCCTCCGAATTCCGTGGGATTAGATCAGTAGTCTCACCAGACTGCACTTGTCGTAGAGTTGTTTCATCTTGATGGTCAAGTTCTTCTACCATCTTAGTGCTACCACTCACTGTGATTTGGGACATGTAATATGTTCGTCCGGTGACTTGGTCACCCAATACTTTGCCTATACTATAGGTTGTCAGGAACTTCATTTTGAAGTACGGTATTGAAGTGACAGCCCAGAATGTAGTTAGGCATGGGAAGCCTAGTATTGCGTTGTATACGGAAGGTTGGTCGACGACCAGAAAGGTGAGTATACAATTTGCCGTTATCGGGTACGTGCTCAGGGTGACCTCCAATAGGATTATTTCTTGGACGGTCACTGGTTCGTTATCAATGCTATAGAGTGGCCCTTTGGCAAGCTTCAACTAACTTTTTTTTAAACTAAGTCTAAAAAATGCATCAATGTAAAACAACTCACAGGAACTTCCATTATCAATAAAAACTTGTTTCAATTGGTAGTCAACGCTACCATCCGACATGAGCACGGATACAAGGGGATCTGCATGGGGGAGATTACAGGGCTCATGTCATTATCACTAAAGCTAATGACGTTGTCTGCAGCGTGCTGTTTCTTCCGCCCAACCTACTACTCCTTGTGATCCGTTTGAGTCTTGGCTAGTCTAGTTGTGATCATATTAACCACTCCAATCGCGATCCGGTTCCGTGGTGGGGAAGGTTCTGGTCCTTCCCCTCCTGAGGTGCTAGAACTCTACCCAGGGTTCCTGACAAACCTGGTGAGGTGGCCCCTCTGGTTGGGCTCCTCGATCTCCCGCTGAAGCGTCTTGCAATCTTCCATAAAGTGTCCGAAAGATTGATGAAAATCGCAGTACTTGGCTGGATTTCCTCCTTCCGCTTTCTTATGTGGTTTTGGCTGCTTTCTTAAGTGGCTGGATTTCCAACCCATGAGGACATTGGAGCATGTGTCGGTCAAGGGCTTTAGGCTGATCGACAAGTAATCCCTTCGTTCTGGTGCTCCAATCCTGTGCTGCTTCCGGTGGGAGTGATCATCACCATTGTGCTTCCTCTTTCCCACAGTTAGGAAAGAGCGAGGCTATTCGTTTCGCTCGGGACATTTAGCCTCGTTAGCGTCTTCTTCTACTGTGCAGGCCCTAGTGGTGGATTCCACTTCTCGAAAAGTCTACGGATTTTTGTGCTCTAGGTACCTAAAGAAGTTCCTATGCGTTAAGGCAAAGATGAAACTACCAAGTTTCATCTCTTTTGTAAGTCTAGGAATTCTTCTCGCCTCCATTATGAAGTGATTCATGAACTTTCATAGATTCTCTCCCTGCTTTAACTTGATATGGGAGAGATGCCAATGCTGTTTTTCTTCTCAGTGGGTAGAGGCATATTGTGCCAAGAAAATATCAGAGAGCTCTCGGAAGCTCCGGATCGAATCTAACGGGAGACGATAGAACCAGATGCGGGCATCTCTCTTCAACATAAGAGGGAAGCAATGGCACATGACTGCGTCCTCTAACATTTGTAGACTCAGATGGGTGTGAAAACAATTGAGATGATCTATAGGATCAACACTCCCATCGTAAGAGTCAAGAGTTGGCATCTTAAACTTGGTTGGCATGGGATGATTCAAAATTTGTGCCATGAAGAGAGATCTATCCAGATCCATGGCATGTTTGTCATCCTTGAACACGCGCTTCAAGATCTTTTTCACCCGCAAACCTGTGGGGACAGCATCGCCAGTTCTTTTGGAGTTGAGGTAGGTTCTCAACTCTGTCATTTCTCTGGTGTGGTGAGTAGTTGGCTGGCTACTATCACTAGCGGATCTAACGATCCTAATGGCTCCCTCCTGAGCTTGAGGCTTGGTCTCAATCCGAGAGTATCAGGGATTTCTTTGTCCAGGCTACCCTCCGGAGTCCTACTGTCCAAATATCCTTCGAGCCTTGATCGAATTTGGGCATGTGAGGCCTCCGGAGCTTGAGTGTTGGCCGGCCTTTGGCCGGTTTCTTCTTCTTCTGTCCTTCTCTCTTGGAAGCTGGAATAGGAAATGTTGCGGGCGGAGCCCCCTGTTGAACGTTCTCTTGGCGGGCGTAGAACATTTGGAGCGTTCTATTCATGCTGCTCATGTGCTCCGCTAGGTTCTGAAAAAAGAGTGCTGGCACACCGTTGACCACCCTGTTGACCTGGTTACCAGCAGAGTGGTCCTGGTTAGGTGTGGTCAAGTCTTTACTGGGACCACTAGCTTGTGCTCTTGTATTCACTGTTCTGTTTGATGAGAGGCGAAACAGAGAGAGATCATGGAAAAAAAGTGGTTGGCTTTTTGTAAGTTTCTCATAGACGGCGCCAATGATGCGTCCTGAATTCAAGTTTCAAATAAATTCAAGTCAAGTTATTTGTCTGAGTTCAACTCCGTCCACCGAGTCTGGATCCTACATACCACAATTACGAACAAGAGGTTAGGGGACGGTGGGAGGTTGTCACACGGAAAACACTCCGATACTCAAGTTAACAAACGACCTTCGAATTAAGAATGTGAAAGTGAGAATGCAAGGAAATAGAGAGAGTGTTTGTGATGGGAGATTGCTCTCGTTGGGAGAGGCTTTGGAGGCTTGTGAGGAGCGTTGGCTCTAAGCACTGAGTTCATCAGGAACGTAGTGGCAGAGAGAAAGAGAGAGAGTATGTATTCTGAAAGTGTGTGAGCTTTGCAACAGAGAGCTTTTTGAGAGCGTTTGCCGGGTGAGCTTAAGCGTTTGTGGGCCAAGGAGAGCATGCCTTGGAATGAGGACTCTATGGCTTTTTATAAGCGCTACTTTGGGCTGCCTTCCTTGCGCAAAAGAGTTTGATTCCTGTGCTCTGTTTAGATCACTGCCTTTTTTTAGCGTGGAGCTTTTGTGGTAGTAATGGTCGCTGGATTGATTACTTTCATTATGTGTTCTAGAACCATTAGGATTTCCCGGCAGATAGGGAAGAGATTCTGGCTCATTCATTTAGGGATGCACGTTGAATCTGCTGATGATTGTTACAGTGGAGATTGCCTTCTGTGAAGAGTGCAAAATCAGGGTAGAAAACCATTGTTGGTCGAGGACGGTCATGTGGGCCAAACTGGGCTTGGCCCACTTGAAACCTGCCCTTCAGACAGTCAACTCGTCATACTTTCGATCAATGAAAGTGTTAACAATCTTGCATGATTCTGGTTAACAAAAGTATTGACCGTCTTAGGCCCAAGTAGATTGTCCTGTACTTAGGCTTCTCTTGGCTCATTGGTCTTTCGATTGATTAATGGCTGGCATTGACTGTCCTGGCGTTAATAGGCCGCTGTGTATTTGGGCCGCTCCTCCTTCTTGGGTCAGCCCATTACCGGCGTACCCATCAATAAATTAGCTATATAGTTGGCAAACTTTTAGATGAACATTAATTGTATTAGTTCCTCAAAACTCTTAGAGCTCAAGTTTCTAACTATTCAAGCCCCCTGTGTGATTTCAAATTGATATTTGCAAATCCAAACTGATTGAAATTTTTTATCGAGATTAGGATCATCATTTGAGTCAAACTTAAACACTGAGAGAACCAACTATCTATTGCCCGAGCTTAGTAAGATTCCAACCACCTTTGTTACGATTGGACTGCTAGTTGGCTGGGAACTTGGTGGTATTAGCATCATCAAGGCGCTTCTAAGCCTTAGGTGATTGGCCAATAGCACATTTAATGTGTGTGCTTCCCTTAGGAAGGCTTCCTGATTCAAAACTAGACATGTCATTTTGACAGTTGGACTCCATTTCAATGAGATGCTTTATTTTGAAATCAAACACACACTTTGACAATGAGAGGCCATTGTGACCAAATACATCATTTGAATAGTGAGATGCCCAAGTGGTGAACTGCATCGTTTTGGCATGGGATGCCTTTTGGTGAAATATATCATTTCACTAGGCTAGAATAACCTTTCAATTTCTCTCATTTGTCGGTCACCTTTAGGTTCATTTAAGCCAAGTGCTTCAAAAATGAAGGGTCAAATCCTCAAGCCATTTCCTTTGAGATTTGTAAACATAGAGAGCTCCAAACCTCATCTTCTTTGCTTGTTCATGGCACCATCTCATTTTGAGGATTCTGTGGCAATTGGCATTCCCAGCGTTTCAATCTTCACATTGCCTGATACCTTTTCCCTTTATGATATATATGACATTCCACTTCCCATTCCTCACCTTGCTCCAGCTTCTGATGACGGGGCTTCATACCCCATGATTGCTTCATTGTTATTTATAAAGTCTGAAAAAGCATGATTCGGTGCTTACGTGTTTCGACCCCGTTACAAGTATAGCGGAAGCAATAAAATAAATTAATTAAATTAAATATCCGATACACGTAAGGGATATTTAACTCTAGATGTAAACGGATCTAATAAGCATGCACAACATTAACAACAATAAGCAATAATTAAGAGTGATAAAGATAAAGACTCAATTTTTGGTGACGAAGTGAAAACTCGATACCCACGGTATCGAGAAAAACACTCCAGGC
>JAODPA010115108.1:0-18939 GCA_025585075.1 Nepenthes mirabilis
CTATGACTTTTGAACCATAATGAACGGCCATATGAAGTAAGAACCGAGTCTCCATTAAACATGCTGTAAAAGATGGATGAAGGATATTGAAGTGACACTAGAGGATGCCTTCTGGGCCACGGGAGGGAACCTTTTGGTGGCATAAGACTTTTGGCCCCGTATGCCGGGATAAAGGCATTACCTCCCGCCCCGGGGAGCATAATGAGGGGATACGGCTTTAGGTTGTGGGGTTACACACAAGCCGTCCTCGATGCTGTCCGCTTCTGTCCGGTCCCTAAAGATGATAAGAACCCTCCATGATTTTTTATGAGTTTTCAGTAGACAAGACAAGAAGTAAAAGACTAAGAAAATTTTGAACTAAAAGACATGATGATTTTCGTGTTATATTCGTTTATATGTATATGTTATGTATTCTGTTTTCTACATGTGAGTATTTTGCTGGGCTTTGTAGCTCATTCTTGCTATTTTTCAGATGATGAAAGAATTATGGAGGATGAAGTTGAGTAGAACTTTGTGGAGTATTAAAGTGGTTTGGCGAGCCGGAGCAGATTTTGAAGAGCTTTATTGACTCTGTTGTTTATGCATATTATAAATGTTTTGAATGTTAGAATGTTTTCGTGTTTTTCTTTGAGGAATTCTGTAATAAATATTATTTAGTAAGCATCTCAGTGTATTTTGGTCCGGCTAATCTCAGAGCTGGACGGACATGTTTGGAATTAAATAGATGGACCAACGATACTAGGTCCGGCTTCATGAGACCCTGAGTTTGTCTTTAAAAAAAAAATCGGGTCGTCACAGTTGGTATCAAAGAATGAAATGAGATGCTTTAGGATAAGTTGAATTAAACACGGAAAATAGGACGGACTTAGTTACGGAAGTTAGATTATGTTTTAATGTTACGGACGGAGTCCATTATGATAGTTGCTTTAAGACTAACAGAAATATTCTTTTTAGAATTTCAAATTGTTACTAAAGTCATGTCTAACAGAAGAAGGCAAAACGTTCAAGTAAACAACACTCCGGATCGGGAGGCAAGATACTCGAATTTGTTGGACAGAATGGCCGAAGTCATAGAAGCTTTGACTCCAACAACTCCACCCACTCCGGCGGCCACCCCAATTCCTGTACATCAGGAAAGATCGGTCTATGATCGTTTCACCAATGAATGAATTCCGAAATTCTTAGGGGAGCCTGACCCATTGAAGGCAGACACTTGGCTTCAAAGACTGAAAAAGGTATTTGCAGTAATTAAGTGTCCTGTTGGAGACATGGTTTTGTATGCCACTCATAAGCTGGCAGGCGAGGCTCATCACTGGTGGGAAATGCAAAAAAGAGTTTTCAATGTGCCAGATCGGGACATTAGCTGGGAGATGTTTGAAGCAGCATTTTTGGAGAAGTATTTCCCTGCTAATCTCCGAGGACAAAAGGAGGATGAGTTCCTTCGTCTAAGGAAGGGTACTCGCTCGGTGACTGAATATGATGCAAAGTTTACTGAATTATCTCGATACGCTCCTTTTATGGTGGATGATCCGGAAAGGAAGGCTAGGAGGTTCTTTCAGGGTTTAAGGGATGATATTCGAAGGCAACTTTCAACTCTGACCTTGCCCACCTACGGAGAGGTACTTGAGAAAGCAGTTATTTATGAGAAAGAACTTGAAAGAGGAGCAATGGTCAGGCAAAGGGCTTTCAGTCAGACTTCAAGGGGCAGTGTGAGTGGAGGTCCTTCCAAGAAAGCAAGACCCTCAGTGCCTAGTGGGGAGCAGAGTAGGTCTGTGTCAAATCTCCGAACTTCAGCTAAAAATGAATGTGAGTATTGTGGAAAGTATCATGAAGGAAGACCTTATTATAAAAAGCTGGGAGTCTGTTATAACTGTGGTCAAGCTGGACATTTTATTAGGGACTGCCCACTTGCTAAACAGGTCCCAGGATCTAAGCCCCCTATTGTCGCTAAGGTGTTTGTTGTCACTGCACAGGAGGTCGAAACCTCTACGGAGGTTGTGGAAGGTAAACTTTCTATTTGTGGAACGTCTAATCATGTGCTTTTTGACTCCGGATCCACTCACTCTTTTGTGTCTCATAAATTTTCACAATACCTTACAACCTCTCCTCAAGTACTTGACTGTCCATTGATAGTCGCATCACCTACAGGGTCGTCAAAAATTTTAAGTGTAGTATATTTGGAATGTCCACTAGAATTAAAAGGATGTGTAATGCCTGTTAATCTAATCTTACTGAAAATGAGTGACTTTGATGTAATTTTAGGAATGGACTGGTTAGCAAGTTGTCATGCCAGAATTGATTGCTTCCGAAAAAGAGTGGAGTTCACCATTCCTGGAACCAAGTCATTCTATATTCAAGGAGTCCGGCGGAAGAAAGCATCTTGTTTCATTTCAGCTCTTCATGCCAGGCACTTGATTAATGATGGGTGACAAGCTTATCTAGCTTTTGCCAGCGTGATTACTGAGCGGGAATCTGTAGCCAAAGAAATTCCTATAGTACGAGAATTTGAAGATGTATTTCCTGAGGATTTGCCTGGGTTGCCACCTCAGTGAGAATTGGAGTTTGAAGTAGAATTAATGCCAGGATCTGCACCGATATCCAAAGTGTCGTATAGAATGGCGCCGACCGAACTTAAAGAATTGAAACAGCAACTGCAGGAATTGTTAGACAAAGGTTTCATCCGGCCAAGTGTATCACCATGGGGAGCTCCGGTTCTCTTTGTAAAGAAGAAGGACGGAACCATGAGATTATGCGTGGATTATCGGGAATTGAATAAAATTACTACAAAGAATAAATATCCTCTGCCAAGGATTGATGATCTTCTGGACCAATTACAAGGAGCTTGTGTGTTTTCGAAAATCGATCTTAGATCCGGATATCATCAACTTCGGATCAGAAGGGAGGATATACCCAAGACCGCGTTCCGGACCAGATATGGGCATTATGAGTTTGTAGTGATGCCTTTCGGATTGACAAATGCTCCGGCTATCTTTATGGATATGATGAACCGCATTTTTCAACCATACCTGGATAAGTTTGTGATTGTCTTTATCGACGATATCCTTGTATACTCGAAAAGCTACGAGGAACACGAGGAGCATTTACGGACTACACTCCGGATCCTTAGGCAGCATCAGTTGTTCGCCAAATTGAAAAAGTGTGAATTTGGCTGGAAGAAGTGGGATTCTTTGGACATGTCATCTCCAAAGAAGGAATTTCTGTCGATCCTAAGAAAGTGGAAGCAGTGGTAAAATGGAACCGGCCAACTTCTGTGACTGAAGTGTGAAGCTTCTTAGGCATGGCTGGATACTATAGACGGTTTGTGAAAAACTTCTCGCAAATCGCTTTGCCACTTACACAGTTAACAAAGAAGGATGCCAAGTTTGAGTGGGCCAAGAATTGTGAAGAGAGCTTCCATGCGCTTAAAGACCGGTTAACCTCTGCTCCGGTCTTGACTATTCCAAATGGATCCGGAGGGTTGATTATTTATTGTGATGCCTCAAAGTTTGGGTTGGGCTGTATCTTAATGCAAACCGGAAGAGTAATTGCCTACGGGTCGCAACAATTGAAGGGCCATGAAAGGAATTACCCAACGCATGACTTAGAATTGGCTGCTGTTGTGTTTGCACTAAAAATCTGGAGACATTATCTGTACGGTGAGAAATTCTTGGTGTACTCTGATCATATGAGTCAAAAGTATCTATTTTCACAAAAAGAACTGAACATGAGGCAGAGACGATGGATTGAATTCCTGAAGGATTATGACTGTAAAATCCGGTACGAACCAGGAAAGGCCAATGTGGTAGCCAATGCACTAAGTCGACAACCTGGTATCTTGGCAAGGATGCAAGTCAAACAGATGGAGATGCTGGACTACCTTATGCACTATGACATTCAACGTTATGTGCAAGGGAAACGTATGATTTTAGCATATCTTCAAGTCCAACCGGAGTTGATTAATGAAGTTAAGGAAGGACAAGCAAATGATTCCTTTCTTATGAATATTGCGAAGGAGTTAGACAAAGATTCCCGGAGTGGTTTTCATATTAAATCAGATGGGGCTTTGCGATTTAAAGATCGATTGTGTATACCGGACGACAAGGATTTAAAGGAGAGAATTCTTAAAGAAGCTCATAGATCCCGTTATACGATCCATCCGGGAGCTAATAAAATGTATCAGGATCTGAAGAAAATGTTCTGGTGGAGAAATATGAAGAGAGACATTGCAGGTTATGTGGAAAAATACATTGTATGCCAACAGGTAAAAGCGGAGAGAAAACAGCCGTCTGGGTTATTGCAACCAATACCGTTACCGGGCTGGAAATGGGAGGATATCGCCATGGATTTTATGACTGGTCTACCAATGACGCCAAGGAAACATGATACTATTTGGGTGATTGTTGACCGGCTAACAAAGTCAGCCCACTTTCTGGCAATCCGGATGACTTACCCCCTTGATAAATTAGCCCAGCTGTACGTAAATGAAATTGTGAGGCTTCATGGTGTGCCTGCGTCCATAGTATCAGATAGAGACCCTCATTTTGTTTCAAGATTCTGGCAAAGTCTACATAAAGAATTGGTGACAGAATTAAAATTTAGCACCGCTTTTCATCCCCAAACTGACGGCCAGTCAGAACGAACCATCTAGATTCTTGAGGATATGTTAAGGGCCTCGATCTTAGAGATAAAAGAGGCTTGAGATAATTCCTTAGCTCTAGCCGAGTTTGCCTATAATAACAGCTATCAGACCAGCATTGGCATGGCTCCTTTCGAGGCTTTGTATGGAAGAAAATGCAGGTCACCAATTCATTAGGAGACGCACAGAGATAAAAGAATTTTGGGTCCTGATATTATGAAAGAAATGGCAGAAAAGATCAAAATAGTGCATGAGAATCTTCAGGTAGCTCGAAGCAGACAAAAGAGCTATGCAGACCGGAGAAGATCGGCATTGAGGTTTGAAGTGGGCGATTTTGTGTTTCTAAAGGTATCACCAACCAAGGGAAAATACAGATTTGGAGTAAAAGGAAAACTGAAGCCTCGTTTTATTGGGCCTTTTAAAATCTTGGAAAAGATTGGAGAAGTAGCTTACAGATTTGCACTACCTCCAAACTTGGCAGATATACATGATGTATTTCATGTATCAATGCTTCGGAAGTATATCCATGATCCTGCTCATGTAATTGAATTTGAACCCTTAATAATGAACAAGGACTTATCTTATGAGGAGGAACCAATAAAGATCTTGGATCAAAGGGAGCAGAGACTTCGCACCAAATCGATCTCTCTAGTAAAGGTGCTTTGGAAGAATCACTCATCCGAAGAGGCAACTTGGGAGCATGAGGAAGAGATTCGGAACAAATACCCCTATTTATTTTCTCAAGGTTAGTACCTTATTTAAAATTTCGAGGACGAAATTTCTATAAGTAGAGGAGATTGTAACGACCCAGAAGATCGAGTTCTTAAAATCTGGTCAACGCTAATTGACTGGAGAAGGTAAAGTAAATTGTCCTTAGAATAAAAACTTTTTTTTGGAGAAGTCCGGATTTCCTGAAGAAAAGAAGTCCGGATTTCATTCTGGCCCGAATAAAATTCTATTCCGGATTTTCTTGATAAAAAGAAAGTCCGAAATATTCCCTGATGCAAGATAAGTCCGAAGTACATTTTACGAAGGTAAGGCCGGAGTGGTTTTGCAGTCTTGTAAGGCGGGAGTAGAATTTGTGAAAAGAAAGCCAGAGTTGAAAATCCGGTCAATACGCGTTGACCGGAGGTTATGTGAGGGATAATCCGGTCAACGCTGATAGTTAACCGGAATGCGTTTAAATGAGAGAAGTTAAATCCAGCTAAGTTAATTTAATCAAGAATTTAATGTGTTCACATGAAAAAGTTAGGTTCAGTTAACCAGAGATTTAATGTGTTTACATGATAAGGCTAAGTTCAGTTCACTAGGAATTTATGAACTCCTTAGGAATTTAAGATCACAAATGATTTAATGAGAAACATTTCCCTTGAATCATTAATGATGACCATCATTAATAAGAAACATTTCCCTTGTACTGCCAATCATTTATGGAGACTATCAGATTCAAGGTCTATAAATAAGAACTAGAAGAATTAGAGTAAGGCACGTAATAGAAATTCCAGAAAGAGCAAAGTAGAAATCCAGGAAAAGTAGAGTTCAAGGCAAGGTTGAAGGAACCAGGCAAGATACTCACCCCTGTTTTCAAGTTCATATTTATGCATGATTTCTATGCTAGTATATTTGATATTATATGAATTTATATGATGTTTATTCTTTTCTTTTCATATCTGATGCTTACGATTAATTGTCGATAATTGCATGTTTAAGGAAAATACTTCTTGATATTCGGTTTTGTACGATTATCTGTCAATTTATATGAACTTTGATAATTGTATGTTTTTGAAGAAAAAGTACTCCGCTTTTGAAGAAGAACTCCGCCTTCTGAGAAAAAGTACTTCGCCTTTGAAGAAGAACTCCGCCTTTTGAGAAAAGTGCTCCGTCTTTTTATAAAAAGAGCTCCGTGCTTTTACGAAAACAGCTCCGTCCTTTGAAGAAAAGTGCTCCGTCTTTTTATGAAAAGAGCTCCATCCTTTTACGAAAATAGTTCCGTCCTTTGAAGAAAAGTGCCCCGTCTTTTTATGAAAAGAGCTCCGTCCTTTTACGAAAACAGCTCCGTCCTTTGAAGAAAAGTGCTCCGTCTTTTAACAGAAAAGAGTTTCGTCTTTTGAAAAAAAAAATGCACTCCGTTGTTTTACAAAAGGAGCTCCGCCCTTTTAATGAAGAAGCACTCCGGATTTTAAAGAAAAATCACTCCGGTTTTAGAGCTCCGGATTTTAAAGAAAGGTACTTCGGTTTTATTTAGAATTCCAGATTAAAAAGAACTTCGACTTTTAAGAACTTCGGATTTCTGAAAAGAGCTCCGTCTTTTTAAAGAAAAGTACTCCGTCTTTTACAGAAAAGAACTTCAGTCTTTAAACGAAAATGAACTCCGGTTCTCAGAGCTCCGGAATTCTAAAGAACTCCGTCTGAAAAAGAACTTCGGCATTTTGCACTCCGTCTGAAAATGAACTCCGGCATTATGAACTCCGTTTGAAAAAGAAAAGAGCTTCGGCTTAAAGACTAATGTATTAATTCGGACAGCAAGTGGAACTCTATGACTTTTGAACCATAATGAACGGCCATATGAAGTAAGAACCGAGTCTCCATTAAACATGCTGTAAAAGATGGATGAAGGATATTGAAGTGACACTAGAGGATGCCTTCTGGGCCACGGGAGGGAACCTTTTGGTGGCATAAGACTTTTGGCCCCGTATGCCGGGATAAAGGCATTACCTCCCGCCCCGGGGAGCATAATGAGGGGATACGGCTTTAGGTTGTGGGGTTACACACAATCCGTCCTCGATGCTGTCTACTTCCGTCCGGTCCCTAAAGATGACAAGAACCCTCCATGATTTTTTATGAGTTTTCAGTAGACAAGACAAGAAGTAAAAGACTAAGAAAATTCCGAACTAAAAGACATGATGATTTTCGTGTTATATTCGTTTATATGTATATGTTATGTATTCTGTTTTCTGCATGTGAGTATTTTGCTGGGCTTTGTAGCTCATTCTTGCTATTTTTCAGATGATGAAAGAATAATGGAGGATGAAGTTGAGTAGAACTTTGTGGAGTATTAAAGTGGTTTGGCGAGCCGGAGCAGATTTTGAAGAGCTTTATTGACTCCGCTGTTTATGCATATTATAAATGTTTTGAATGTCAGAATGTTTTCATGTTTTTCTTTGAGGAATTCTGTAATAAATATTATTTAGTAAGCATCTCAGTGTATTTTGGTCCGGCTAATTTCAGAGCTGGACAGACATGTTTGGAATTAAATAGATGGACCAGCGATACTAGGTCCGGCTTCATGAGACCCTGAGTTTGTCTTTTTTTAAAAAAAATCGGGTTGTCATAGTTACAATCTCCCCCACTTATAGAAATTTCGCCCTCGAAATTTGACGATCCTCACAATCTCATAACCATAGGTATTCATTCTTACATCTAGAAGTTATTCCTTCGGATAAGGATTACTTTAGGAAACCTCAAGCATTTGAATCATCCGTATCACAAAACAAATCCTTGGCCTTTCAGAATGACTCAACCCAGTTATTTACTGATTTTCTCAACCATTGATACAAGGGAGACCTATAACAATCCTCTGTATTTCAAGAGCAACCTACAGTATTGCTAGCCATTTGTCCAATTTTTATCCGATACTTCAACCGAATCCAATGAACTTCCCTTTAAGTTCATTCCAAGCTTCAAAAGAGTTTGATTCACAGGGACCTTAACCTTACTTTTAAATCTCTGAGTCATGAGTTCACAACGTTTACGCTGCGCTACTCTGATTTAAACACTTCTAGGATAGTCATATTATGAAGACAATCCCAAAATCCTTAGACTGCTGCCACATTCCGAGTTACAGTCATAACGATCACTCCAAGAGTCAACATAACTTTAAATTATTACCGAAAATCTTAAGATCCCAATTCAAGAACATGGTATCCTATCACCCAATCATTTGGATTTGCTCACGATCTATCTTTCACCTCTCCTATGAAACTTCAAAAATATGCAAGTCCAAAGACTCACAGCATTAATTACCAATATTGATGACTGCTTTCCCAAAGAAAACACCAGGGTTCACTTGCTCAAACTTTAAACACGTCTGTCCACATGAGATATCATATAGTCATCCTTTTTAATGGTACAACTTTTTGGCTTTTAAAACTTTAGGTAATGACTATTTTCAAGGACAAAGCCATAAGTTTTCAAAGCAGAAACTTTAATTACTACTTTTGACTTACATATGGTATAGCACTAATCATGAACTTCTCCCCCACTGAAGCAAAGGTATGACCTTAACATTTCTCAACGGCATTACATTCCACGGTAACAGACCAGACCCATCCAATCTTCGAAACTAATTTAAAAATCTCTCTAAGTCAAACGTCTCACTTGAACTGTAGTCCTCGGAGAATACTTATCGAAACATTTAATAATTTCGGTTAGACCCAAGATGACCACTAGCTTTCAAGACATTAATCGGTCTTTCCAATAGCCATCTCTTAAAATCTTATAGATTCCAAGATTACGCTACCAAGGAGTTATAAGTCTAATCGGGCATTTTCTCCACAAAACTTGCATTCCTTATTTTTGAAATTCACGAACAACCTTATCAGTCTATATTATCTTCCTTGATGTTTAGGGGTATTTCACAATGACACCAAAGCCTACACTTCCACGGCTCTGCATAGAATTCTCAACGATTTTTGTCGATTTTAACACAACCTCAACTTATCGGTCAACAGATAAGTTGACCACAAATAATCAACTAATCTTCCTTCTATAGTCATTCTCAAATAATCACACGGCCGAAGCCCCTTAATGATCACAAAATAGGTTTAAGATGTGGCCTTATTCCACGCATAAAGCCGTCGTCAAGCTTAAAAACTTGCCTTAAAAAATAATTTAATAAATAATAATAAATATCAAAATGGTGAACATAAAATTTTACTTGTCTTTCATATGAATAAACACAGGATTGCTTGAGGCCGAACTACATGAGCTGGCTTTCTGATTTAACTTCAAACCAGGACGGCCAACACTAAGGTTAGACGGACCTGAAAGCCTGAAATGCTTACTAAACTTTTCAAATTCAATATCCAAAAAGTAATCACGGAAACATGCTAACATCCATAGATTCTTAAACAGCAGAATCATTTTACAAGTTTTCTCAAAACATAAAAAGGAAAATAAATTAAGCTCTTCATTGATCAACTCCGGCCAACTATGCCATCAAACTACACATATGGTTCTACTCCACTTCGTCCTCCACAAGCCTTTCGTCATCTGAAAAGTGGCAAGAATGAGCTACAAAGCCTAGCAAGATACTCACATGCAGAAAACTAAAACATACATATAATCGAATCAAAACAGAGTTTCATAACATAACTTAGTATACGAAAATCATCATATTGTTTCTTCTTTATTTCTTATTATTATTATCTTATCTTCGAAAAATCCATAAAACCATTCAAAATTCTTAACATCTTTAGGGATCGAACGGGAGCGGACAACATCGAGGACGAGTTGTATGTAACCCCACAACCTAAAGCCGTACCCTCTCATTATACTCCCCAAGGTGGGAGGTAATGCCTTTAACCCGACATACGGAGCCGTAACCCAAAAGTCTTATGCCACCAAAAGTTTCCTCCCGTGGCCCAGGAGGCAATCCTCGAATGTCACTCCAATATCCTTCATCCATCTTTAACAGCAAGTTTAATGGAGACTCGATTCTTAGTTCAGATAGTTCAAAAGTCAGAAGTGATAGAGTTCCACTTGCTGTCCGGATTACAATCATTTTTCTGATTCTTATAGCCTTGTTCTTAACTTCATCAGTTGAAGTCGTTTTTCTACAAGCTGTAGTCCTTTTCTTTCTTAAAGCCGAAGTTCTTTTCTTAAAAAGACGAAGTTCAAAAGCTAGAGTTCCTTTAATTGCCAAAGCTCAAAAAGTCGGAGTTCTTTAAAATCCGGAGTTCTAAAACCGGAGTTCTTTTTCATTTAAAGTTCGAAGCTCTAAAAGGCAGAGTTCAAATTCTAGACACACACATGGCCGGTTTCAAAATTCAACTTAGGGCCGGTTTCAAATTCAAGTGCTCAAGGCCGGTTTTGAATTCAAGTACTCACGGCCGGTTTCAAATTCAAGTGCTTATAGCCGATTTCAAATTCAACATGAAGAAGGTCGATTTTGATTTTTACATGCATAAGGGCCAATTTCGATTTTCATGAACAATTACCGAATACCTTTCTTTTAACAAAACCGGAAGTCTTTTCTTTAAACATGAAATTATCAAAGTTTATATAATCACACATCAAGCAGAATATAATCGAACATCATGAATATCAGGATTTTTAAACATGCAATTTAGAAAATTCTTCCTTAAATCAGATGAACAGAACAGATTTCATACATAGAACAAATTTCATACATACTAAAACATAAGTTCATAAAAATATCAGATAAAGGAACAGAACAAACTTCATACATACTAAAACATAATTTCATAAGAATATCAGATATACTCGTATCGCAAACATGCATAATCATGAACTTTAAAACAGGGTGAGTATTCTTGCCTGGGTTTCTTCTACGTTGTCTTGATCTTTTGGCCTTCCTTTACCAGACAACTCTATTGCGTGCCTTTTTCTTACTCCTCTAGTTCTTATTTATAGGCCTTATGTTTGATGATTATTATTAATGATTGGCAATATAGGGGGGATGTTTCTTATTTATGGCTCTACACTTTTTGAAAAGTTCCCTTATTAATTAGATCATTTATGGTTTTACATTTACAAGGAATTCATTAATTTCTAATTAACTGAACTTAACGGGATTTAGATTTCTTAATTAATTCCTGGTTCACTGAACTTAACAGGATTTAGCATTTCTCATGTAAACACATTCAATTCCTTCTACACGACTTACAGTCAACACCTGTTGACCGGATTATCAACTTCGGCTTTCCCATGATCTACTCCGGCCTCCAATACACAAAGCCACTCCGACCTTGAAGACCACTTCAGCCTTACATTTATATAATGTACTTCGGCCTTCAATAGAATAAAACCCGATTTCACGACACGTTCAAGGCCGATTTTGATTTTCTTTAAAGTGGCTGATCTTGATAATGGTGGAGCCGTACTTGTTTAGTACTAAGGAATAACCGAACTTCTTTTATACTAAAGGGCAAGCCGAACTTCTCTTTATCAAGTAAAAGCTGGACTCGATTTTCAACAAAGAAACGCCGGACTCGATTTTCATCAAGTAAAAGCCAGACTTCTTTTTGTCATGCAAGGGCCGAACTTGATTTCATCGTAAGGCCAATTTACTTTTCTTATTACATTTTTCGGTCAACTGGCGTTGACCGGATTATAAGGACTTGATGACTGAAATTTCCTATGTTCTAGAATCTGGACCGTTACAATCTCCCCCACTTATAAAAATTTTGTCCTCGAAATTTTAAATAAAGTTACTAACCTCAAGAAAATAAATAGGGGTATTTGTTTCAAAACTCTTCCTCTCGTTCCCAAGTTTCCTCTTCGGGTGAGTGATTCTTCTAGAGCACCTTTATTAGAGCAATTGATTTGGTGCGTAGTCTCTGTTCCCCTCGATCCAAGATTTTCACTGGTTCCTCTCCATAAGACAAGTCCTTGTCAATTGTCAAAGGTTCAAACTCGATTACATGAGTAGGATCATGGACATACTTCCGAAGCATTGATACATGAAACATGTCGTGTACATCTGCCAAGTTCAAAAGTAGTGCAAGTCTATAAGCTACTTCTCTGATCCTTTCTAAAATTTCAAAAGGGCCAATCAATTGTGGCTTCAGCATTCCTTTTTCCCCGAATCTGTACTTCCCCTTGGATGGTGATACCTTTAGGAATACAAAATTGCCTTTTTCAAATTCTAATGCAGATCTCTTCCGGTCTTTATAGCTCTTTTATCTGCTCCGAGCCACTCTGAGATTATCATGTACTAACTTTATCTTTTCTACTGTCTCTTTAATAATATCAGGATCTAAAATCATTTTATCTCCGTGCTCCTCCTAGTGAATCGACGATTTACATTTTTTTCCATACAAGGCCTCAAAAGGGGGCATACCTATGCTGGCCTAGTAACTGTTATTATAAGTGAATTCTGTTAGAGCTAAGGAATTATCCCAAATCCCTTTCATCTTTAAGATCGAGGCCCTTAATATATCCTCAAGGATCTGGATAGTCCATTCTGACTAGCCGTCAGTTTGGGAATGAAAAGCGGTACTGAATTTTAATTCTGTTCCCAATTATTTATGTAGACTTTTTCAGAACCTTGAAACAAAGCGATGGTCTCTATCTGATACAATAGAAGCAAGCACACCATGAAGCCTGACAACCTCATTTATGTACAGCTGGACCAGTTTATCACTAAAGTAAGTCAACCGGATTGCCAGAAAATAGGCTGACTTTGTTAGCCGGTCAGCAATCACCCAAATAGCATCATGTTTCCTTGGCGTCCTTGGCAGACCAGTCAAAAAATCTATGGCAATATCTTCCTATTTCTAGCCTGGAAACGGCATTGGTTGCATATGGACAGACCTGTTTAAAGGGTGAGAAAGTGAACCTCGGTGTTTTCTTTAGGAAAGCAGGCATCAATGTTGGTAATTGATGCTGCGAGTCTCTGGACTGGTATGTCTTTGACGTTTCATAGGAGATGTGAAAAATAGATCATGAGTAAATCTAAATGATTGGGATCTTAAGATTCTAGGTAAGGATTTAAAGTTATGTTGACTCTTCGAGTAATCATTATAACTGTAACTCGGAATGTGGCTGTAGTCTGAGAATTGTGAAATTGTCTTCGTAGTATGACTATCTTAGAACGGTTTTAATCAAAGTAGCCATTGTGTGGGCCTCCACTTGCAAATTCCAGGATATAGTGAGAATCCAAATGAATGATCATCTTTGAAACATAGGATGAATCGAAATGAGAGTCCGTCTATTCATTTGAAATAGTCAATCAAGGAACTTATTTTAAAAGTTGAGTGGATTACCACAACAAGTAGATTTATTGGATTCAATCAATATATAAAATCGGGAGATAGCCTTGTGATAAAGCCCTAGTAAGAAAGAAACCTCATGTATAAAGAGTCAAGACAATCCGACTGATTTAGTTTCTCTGAAAAAGACCTTCTTATCAAAGAATATGTCTTGGAATGTTAGAAGGAAATTCGGAAGAATTATCCCTTCTCATAGGAGGTCATAAGGATCGTTAAATTTCGAGGATGAAATTTCTATAAGTGGGGGAGATTGTAACGACCCAGACTCTAGAACATAGGAAATTTCAGTCATCAAGTCCTTATAATCCAGTCAACGCCGGTTGACCGAAAAATGTAATAAGAAAAGTAAATCGGCCTTAAGATGAAATCAAGTTCGGCCCTTGCATGATGAAAAGAAGTCCAGATTTCCTTGATGAAAATAGAGTTCGGCTTTTACTTGATGAAAATCGAGTTTGACTTTTACTTGATGAAAATTGAGTCCGGCGTTTCATTGATGAAAATCGAGTCCACCTTTTACTTGATGAAAATCGAGTCCGGCATTTCTTTGATGAAAATCGAGTCCGACTTTTACTTGATAAAGAGAAGTTCGGCTTGCCCATTAGTATAAAAGAAGTTCGGTTATTCCTTAGTTCAAAACAAGTCCGGCTCCATCATTATCAAGACCAGCCACTTTAAAGAAAATCAAAACCAGCCTTGAACATGTTTTGAAATAGGGTTTTGTTCCATTGAAGGCCGAAGTACATTATATAAATGTAAGGCCGAAGTGGTCTTGAAGGACGGAGTGGCTTTGTGTATTAGAGGCCGGAGTAGATTATGGGAAAGCCAAAGTTGATAATTCGGTCAACAGGTGTTGCCCAAACGTTGTGTAGAAGGAATTGAATGTGTTTACATGAGAAAGCTAAATCCTGTTAAGTTCAGTGAACCAGGAATTACTTGAGAAATCTAATCCCGTTAAGGTCAGTTAACCATGAATTAATTAAGAAATCTAAATCCCGTTAAATTCAGTTAACTAGGAATTAATGAACTCCATGGAAATGTAAAACCATAAATTATTTAATTAATGATGAAACTTTTTGGGAAATATAGAGCTATAAATAACAAACATTCTCCCTGTATAAATCTCTGATACCAACTGTGACAGACCGGCCTTATTCCACGCATAAAGCCGCCGTCAAGCCTAAAAACTTCCCTTAAAAAATAATTTAATAAATAATAATAAATTTCAAAATGGTGGACATAAAATTTTACTTGTCTTTCATATGAATAAACACAAGATTGCTTGAGGCCGAACTACATGAGCTGGCTTTCCGATTTAACTTCAAATCAGGCCGGCCAACACTAAGGTTAGACGGACCTGAAAGTCTGAGATGCTTACTAAACTTATCAAATTCAATATCCAAAAAGTAATCACGGAAATTTGCTAACATCCATAGATTCTTAAACAATGGAATCATTTTACAAGTCTTCTCAAAACATAAAAAGGAAAATAAAATAAGCTCTTCATTGATCAGCTCCGGCCAACTATGCCATCAAACTACACATATGGTTCTACTCCACTTCGTCCTCCATAAGCCTTTCGTCATCTGAAAAGTGGCAAGAATGAGCTACAAAGTCCAGCAAGATACTCATATGCAGAAAACTAAAACATACATATAATCGAATCAAAACAGAGTTTCATAACATAACTTAGCATACGAAAATCATCATATCATTTCTTCTTTATTTCTTATTATTATTATCTTATCTTCGGAAAATCTATAAAACCATTCGAAATTCTTATCATCTTTAGGGACCGGACGGGAGTGGATAACATCGAGGACGGGTTGTGTGTAACCCCACAACCTAAAGCCGTATCCTCTCATTATGCTCCCCGAGACGGGAGGTAATGCCTTTCACCAGGCACACGGGCCGTAGTCCAAAAGTCTTATGCCACCAAAAGTTTTCCCCGTGGCTCAGGAGGTAATCCTCTAGTGTCACTCCAATATCCTTCATCCATATTTAATAGCAAGTTTAATAGAGACTCGGTTCTTAGTTCAGATAGTTCAAAAGTCAGAAGTGATAAGGTTCCACTTGCTGTCTGGATTACATGCATTTTTCTGATTCTTATAGCCTTGTTCTTAACTTCATCAGTTGAAGTCGTTTTCTTACAAGCCGGAGTGAGAAGAGTGCATTAAGTCACTTTTACTTAATGAAAATCAAGTCCGGCCTTGTGAGAAGAAAACCGGCTCCTTGATGATGAAATCCAAATCGGCTTAGAAGTGAATTGACAAACCGACCGTAAGGTATGAGGTTGAAACCGGCCTTGAAGAGTGCATTATGTGTGAAGTGAGGCCAAAGTAACTTTGTATGTTGAGGCCGGAATAGATTATGGGTTCAAGAGGAAGAAGAAAGGCCGAAGTTGATGTTGATGAAGGAGCCGGAGTGATGATGTTGGTGAAGCCAAAGTGTGAATGCTGGATTAATATTAAAGGTAAGTAAAATCTGGTTAACACCAGTTGACCGGAATGTGTAAAGGGAGCAACTAAATCCATTGACCGGAAGCTGTAATCAGGTCAACGTAAAATGTTGACCGGAGGCGTAATCCGGTTAATGTCAAATGTTGACCGGAAGAGGTAAGGCGTGAGGAAGGCATAATCCGGTCAACGTAAAATGTTGACGGGAGGGCATGATCCAGACAACGTAAGAGCTGGTCGGAAAACGGGAAAGGAAGGACGGGAAAAGAGGAAAATAATCCGGTCAATGCCAGTAGTTGATCGGAATGCTTTTAAAGAAGAAGCATGAATCTGGTTAGGACAGTCACCAGAAAATTTATGAGAATTAATTAGAAATTAATACGGAACTCATTGGGGAATATAAAACCGTGAATAAGAAACTTTTCCCCTGCCAATCATTAATAAGTCATCAATGAGAAACGTATCCCCTGAACTGCTAATCATTAATAAGCCATCAATGAGAAACGTGTCCCCTGAACTGCCAATCATGAATAACGGTAGCCAGGCCAAGGCCTATAAATAGAATTAGAAGAAATGAGGAAGAGGCACGCAATAGAATTCTAAGTAAAGGAATGCCAAGGGATTCAAGGCAAGGTAGAAGAAAAGTAGAAGAAATCCAGGCAAGAATACTCACCCCTATTTTCAAGTTCATGATTATGCATGATTTCTACGCTAGTATATCTGATATTATATGAACTTATATGATGTTATTCTATTCCTTTTATATCTGATGCTCAAAGTATGATTATTGTTCGATAATTGCATATTTAAGGAAAAGATTTTATGATGTTTGGTTTTGTTCTGCTAGAAGAATGATTTTCTGTCGATTTAAATGAACTGTGATAATTGTATCATTAAAGAAAAGAACTTCGTCCAAAGAACTCCGGTCTTTTTACAAACAAAGTATTCCGTCCTCTTTTGAAAAATACTCCGGTTTTGAAGAAGAGGAACTCCGGCCTTTACGTCTTTAAAGAAGCACTCCGTCTTTAAGAAGCATTCCGTCCTTTTGTTTTGAAATGAACTCCGGCCTTGACAAAAGAGAACTCCGACTTTTTACTCCGACTTTTTACTCCGGCTTTTGATAACAACTCATGATACAAGAACTCCGGCCTTTGACAAAAGAACTATGGCTTTTGAAAGGAACTCCGGCTTTTGAACTCCGGTTTTAAGACAATGAAGAAAAGGCTTTTGGACTTCAATTATGTGAAGTTAAGGACAAAGAACAAGGTTATATGAAAATACATATAATCCGGACAGTAAGTGGAACTCTACGACTTTTGACTTTTGATCTATGATGGATGGCCATTAACACGAAAGAAGAATCGAGTTTCCATTAAATTTGCTGTTAAAGATTGATGAAGGATATTGGAGTGACACTTGAGGATTGCCTCCTAGGCCATGGGAGGGGACTTTCTAGTGGCATAAGAACTATGGACTACGGTCCCATATGCCGAGTTAAAGGCATTACCTCCAGCCCCGGGGAGCATAATGAGGGGATACGGCTTTAGGGTATGGGGTTACACACAACCCGTCCTCGATGTTGTCCGCTCCCATCCGGTCCCTAAAGATGATAAGAATTTTCAATGGTTTTATGAGTTTTCAGAAGGCAAGATAATAATGAAAAAGACTAAGGAAATTCTAAACTAAAGACATGATGATTTTCATATGCTAAGTTATATTCGCTTATGTATATATGTTTATGTTTTCTGCATGTGAGTATTTTGCTAGGCTTTGTAGCTCACTCTTCATGGAGGACGAAGTTGAGTAAGGCCTTATAAATTGACTAGATGGCTTTGATGACCGGAGCTGATCAATGAAGAGCTTGTTTAATTATTTTGATGTTTTGTAGAGACTTGTAAAACTATTCCACTGTTATAAACTTTTTAATGTCAGCATGTTTCTATGTTATGAATAAAAGTTATAATTTTTAGTAAGTATCTCAGGGAAATTAGGTCCGACTAACATTAAAGTCGGCCGGACAAGTTTGAAATCAAACCGGTGGGCTAGCTTTATACAGTCCGACCTCATGAGATCCTGTGTATGATTGAAAAGAAAATTTTTATGTCCATTTATTATTTTATTTTAAGGCAAGAATTATGGGCTGACGGCGGCTTTATGAAGTGGAATAAGGCCGGGTCGTCACACACGGCCGGTTTCAAATTCAAGTGCTTACGGCCGGTTTCAAATTCAACATGAAGAAGGTCGATTTTGATTTTAACATGCATAAGGGCCGATTTTGATTTTCATGAACAATTACGAAATACCTTTCTTTTAACAAAACTGGAAGTCTTTTCTTTAAACATGAAATTATCAAAGTTTATATAATCATACATCAAGCAGAATATAATCGAACATCTTGAATATCAGGATTTTTAAACATGCAATTCAGAACAATTCTTCCTTAAATTAGATGAACAAAACAGATTTCATACATAGAACAAATTTCATATATACTAAAACATAAGTTCATAAAAACATCAGATAAAGGAACAGAACAAACTTCATACATACTAAAACATAAATATCATAAGAATATCAGATATACTCGTATCGCAAACATGCATAATCATGAACTTTAAAACAGGGTGAGTATTCTTGCCTGGGTTTCTTCTACGTTATCTTGATCTTTTGGCCTTCCTTTACCAAACAACTCTATTGCGTGACTTTTTCTTACTCCTCTAGTTTTATTTATAAGCCTTAGTTCTGATGACTATTATTAATGATTAGGAATACAGGAAAAATGTTTCTTATTTATGGCTCTACATTTTCCAAAAATTTTCCTTATTAATTAGATCAT
>JAODPA010115119.1:0-18942 GCA_025585075.1 Nepenthes mirabilis
CCACGAGTCGACTATAGAAAACATATGATGACCGTAAAACGCCAATCTCAACTTGCCGTGTCTGGCGTTTCATTCGCAGAGTCCGCTCCCCGTCTCCCTCAATACCCGTGCCGAATTGCGATAACGCCACTCTTCACCACAGTCGGACGACAGACTTCTTCCTCTCATTCTCTAATCTCTCCCTCTCGGCCAGATCTGCCAAATTTCTCTCTGAGCTCTGCGTAAGCTTCTCCATCCTATCACTCAGCATATTCTCTTTCTATCACTTTCTCCTTGAAAATATCTGCGATGTTATCGCTTTTGTTGTATGTACTGCAAGTATACCACAATTGAGTGTATTTACTATTTTTTGAAAAGTTGTATCAAGATAGCAAGTTGTTTCATTGACTGCAGTCCGCTCTTCTCTTCTCGTTTGAGCGAGGTCTGTTGGTGAGCATCCTCAAGTTAGTAATGCTCTTTAAGCAATCTGTTGATTTATATAAACAATTTTCCAGCACAATATGCGTGAATTATGATGACGAAAATTGAGTCGGTACAGCGATACTAAGTTGTTAAGTATAAGCTCTTTTTCTGTGGCATGATTTTGGGCAAGTGTAGGAATTTCTTTTGTCTGGTTACGTGTAGCTGATAGTAATGATAATGGTGAAAATTGGTATCTTCTATGTAAATGTTTGTGAAAAAATAATTTTTTTCTTTGTGTTTGCCATCGAGGTACTGAAATTTGTACTTTTGTAGTTGGTACGGATGATGGCGACGGAAAATGCCAATGGTATCTCAAAACACAGTATTAGTTCGAAAACACCTGCCGCGGCTCATCCCCTAGCGGTACAACCAACAGAGATCGCATCCAACATTAACTATCATGCAGAATTCAGTCCTCATTTCTCGCCTTTCAAATTTGAGCCAGAACAAGCGTACTATGCGACTGCTGAGAGCGTCCGGGATCGTCTAATAAGAGTAAGATATAGCAAAAACCTTCGATTCCTTTTACAAAAGATGATTGGGAACTGGGTTGTTCCTTGCAAGTTCCAATCATCGATATTGATTCATGTTGTGACACTACACTATCAATTTAATTTTCACCTTGAATTTTCTTCATGTCGTGAACATATAGGTGGTTAATCTATATATATATATATATTTATAGTTGTTTATATTTTTTTGGTGAGGCTAGTCTACATAATTAGTTCACTTTTGTTACTTAAGTTTGTGAACTGGGCTTTGTGGGTTTCATTGCTTAGGATTATATAGTTCCACTCTGATTTGTTATGTGTCAGCGTTTATGCTAGGAGTTTTAATATCAACTTACATTTAAAAAAAAAAATGGGATGCTTGTGAGCAAAAAGAATGCTTTTAAAAATGTTGAGTGAAATTGGATAATCAAGTGGTCGATACAGTTGAGTTTTTCCATTTTTTATATAACACAATATTTGCTTGGTTCATTTTCATCGTTATTCCTCTCTGTAACATTGTCAAGATTGCAGTTATAACCCATTTGCATGGCTGTCATATTCGATCGTATGCTGACGCGCTATGGGTATTTTGTTATATTTTGAAATTAGTAGAAAGTCATCCATCTCTGGAAGAATGCCTACTAAATCTGACTGTTGTTGTCTGTAAACTCTTTTACTCACTTCTGCAGCAATGGAATGAGACTTACCTTCACTTCCACAAGGTTGATCCTAAGCAGACATACTACTTGTCAATGGAGTATCTGCAGGGACGAACCTTGACAAATGCTATTGGGAACCTGAACATACGAGATGCTTATGCTGATGCTCTAAATAAACTTGGTCATGAACTTGAGGAAATTGTTGAGCAGGTACTCAAGCCAATCCTCTATTGATTCGTCATACCTAATTGCACTGATCTATTTGTGTCATCTTGCTAAAGCATTGTGCTGCATCTACTTCTCTTTTTAGGCTTGTTCTGCCTTTGGCCAAACTTCAACTCAGCACGTTCAAAGGGAATGTAATAATTTTGTTTTGGCTAATCAAAATCTGCCTCCTACAGGACCATTGTAAGATGATGATGCAAATATAGTTTTTGATCTGGTTCTCTATGCTATGCTCTCATATCAGTAGGTTTGATTGATATATGGGCCTATGGTACTATTGTGTATGTCTTCTGGTCCTTTTACAATGATATTCTACTCTAAGTCAGCTAGCTGCAAAGCTTTCTGTGCATTATGCATCAGTCATAGGCATTGCAAGTGATATTGACCACCTGTTCTCCTTTTTAAGTTCTCTTTTTATTTTTTTAAAATTTTTTATTTTGCCAGGATTCTCTTTTTAATCTTATTATCTTCTCCATATGTGCTATCAGAATTGCTTTTTGTTTTGGATGTCTCATACTTTTTATTCCTGAGCTATTTAAAATTTTAACTAAATCTGCATGTGTAATTGATTTCTTTTTTTAGAGCCGGAGAACAAAGGCAATTGAGTTCGGTTTTATTAAATTAGTGGCATATTTTATAGGAAAAGGATGCAGCTTTAGGAAATGGTGGGCTGGGAAGGCTTGCTTCTTGCTTTCTGGATTCCATGGCAACTTTAAATTTACCTGCATGGGGGTATGGCTTGAGATACAGATACGGACTTTTCAAGCAGCGAATCACCAAGGAGGGCCAAGAAGAAGTTGCTGAAGATTGGCTTGAGGTTCATTTTGAACTTACTCATCTTATACAGTTCTCTTAATTGACTAGCAACAAATGGTTTCATGCAAAATTCTGCAGAAGTTCAGTCCCTGGGAAGTTGTCAGGCATGATGTGGTATTTCCAGTCAGATTTTTTGGACATGTTCAAATCAATCCTGATGGATCGTAAGTGTTTCTTCGAGAAATCTGCATTTAATGACTCTGCATTATAATGTTAACAACATTCAAAATATTACAGAGCACAAATCTCAAGACAAATATTTAATATCTGTTAAGTCACTGCAATATGATCACAAGTATCTGCAATTGCTATACTTTTTTATTTTTACTATGCTTACTTCAACATGTGGCACTTCTTTTGGATGGATTTCAGGCGAAAATGGACAGGGGGAGAGGTCATACAAGCTCTGGCATATGATGTGCCGATTCCTGGGTACAAGACCAAAAACACTATCAGTCTTCGTCTTTGGGAGGCTAAAGCTTGTGCTGAAGACTTTGATCTGTTTCAGTTTAATGATGGACAACATGAATCTGCTGCACAACTTCATGCAAGAGCTCAAGGGGTTAGATGCTTAGATCTCCCACGTGAACTGTGTACAATGCAGATTTTTGCGTGCTCTGCATATTTAATCTTTGATTGGCACTATCATTATGTGCAGATTTGTGCTATTCTTTATCCTGGAGATGCTACAGAAATTGGAAAGCTTCTAAGGTTGAAGCAGCAATTTTTCCTGTGTAGTGCTTCACTTCAGGTTATAATTTGTGCTGCTTGCTTGTGGCCACTACTCATACATCTGCATGGCTGTGTTTTATGACTCTTGCTTTTCATATCTGTCTTTCTGTCAAATATCTTCCCCTACTCTTGGATTTGCATCGGTGACGTTCTTAGATTCTATTGACTGTTGCAACTAGTTTTGATCGGTATTTAAATTTGACATAGAGATGAGCTGTTACTGGGCTCATTGATAAACCCTCGGAAGCATCGCCACGTTACCAGACTACTACTAAAAGAAGCGCACAGACAACCCAGTTACCCCTCAAATTTTGGGACTACGTTTAATTAAAGCTATAGTTGTTACTTGCGCTGCATATTGTTACTTATATTGCATATGCTTCTGTTATTTTTCACTTCTGCCCCTTTCCCCTTTAACTGCATTAAGTTAATTCTTGCCCATGTGCATTCTGTTTCCATTTGGAACACGAGCTTCTCACGAGCTGTATATCTAGCCCGTTACTGTGGTTGTTAGAAAGGGGAGTAATATTCCCTAATTCGATTTTCTTTCTTCTGTGTTCTGCTCACGCCCCTTCTCTCTGTTAGAATTTCCCTTTCCCCTTTCTTCTTCTTCTTCCTTCCATCCCATGAGCACTGTCTACCGCTGCATGCAGCATTGCATCAATTGGTGCTCTCATTGAGACCATTACAGAGGGAATGACGACACGATACAAAGTCCTCGAAGACTAAATCGCCGGAATTTCGAAGAAACTAAAGGAGGCTGCTGTGACCGTATAGCAACATGCAAAGGGTATCACCTCCATAGTTTCGCCACTGAGCAAATTCAAAAATCCCTTGCAGAAATTTTTCATTCTTTGACTCGAATCGAGAAAGAACCCCTACAATCAGTAAATCCGCCATTGCTCCCATCCCCCACCTCATTCATGGCGTCTTCGTCTATGATTCCCCAACCGCCGTAACAAACCGTACCCCTAATACCACATGCATCACCCGATTTCCAAATCGCTTCCCATATTCGTTTGCCTAAGCTTGAAGTCCCATTTTTCTCCGAGGACAACACACTTGGCTGGTTATTTCAGATCGAATGCTTCTTCCACTACCACGGTACTCTACCAGACCAAAAATTGACGATCACTGCTTGTTACTACCACGGTACTCTGCCAGACCAAAAATTGACAATCGCTGCTTGTTACATGATTGACTCTGCGCTCCAATGATATCAATGGATGCATTCGACCTGACAGCTTTCCACTTGGGAAATTTTTTTCTCGTGATCTTGAACTTCGATTTGGGTGGTCTACTTACTCTAACTATGAAGCCATGCTCTACAAGCTTCGGCAAACCACTACTGTCACAGCTTACATCACAGAATTCCTGGTCCTATCCACTTGGACTACAGGTTTTTCTATTACTAATCTCTTGAATTGCTTTATTTTTGGCCTATGGGATGATATATAGTGCAAGCTCTTGTTGTTGAAACCTTTAACACTACTAGAGGCTATTGGCATGGCTAAGTCAGTGGGGGGGAAATTTGACTTTGGATACTCAAATTTCCACCACCTACCAACGTTCAGACAGCCAGTACCCTCCCTAGCAGCACCATTGAGACCTTCTTCCGCAAGCCTTCCTCTAATGTTACCCATAAAGAAACTCACCCCTACTAAAATGGCATTTCGCCATGAGCGTGGGTTGTGTTTCAACTGTGATGAACGATTTACTCCAGGCTATCGTTGCAAATCACCACAGTTTCTTTGTATGATTGCTGAGGATGAGGGCACCACGCCGATGGTGACACCCATATTTGAGGATGACCCCATTGTTCATGAACCCCTGCCAAACATTTGTCCAGAAGCAGAGTCTTTGCCTCCGGCCACTGAAGCCACGCCCACCATCTCTCTTCATGCTTTGGAGGGGCATTTTGTTCCTTCCACATTGTGACTGCAAGGGCTAGTATCTGGTCATACTAGTGGATAGCGGTTCAACTCACAATTTTCTCCAAACTTGCTTGGCTAAATATATGGGGTAGTCAATAAAACCTTCCCAGCACCTTAATGTTACAGTTGGAAATAGGGACTCATTGCATTGTGAGGAATTATGCACCAACGTCCTCATTACTCTGAGGCAATTGAAATTTAATGTGGGCCTCTACTTATTACCGATATATGGGGCGAATATGGTATTTGGGATGCAGTGGCTGGCTACCATTGGACCTATGTTGTTTTATTACAAGGTTCTATGGATGAGTTTTGACTATGCTGACACTCAACTCACTCTACATGGGCTTCAGACGGCCACAATCTCCTCCATGTCACTGGGTCAGTTGAGACGCAGTGATGTAACTAACTCTGTCGTCACTATTTTCAATTGACTATTACACATGTATTGGACTCACCCCCGGAAGATAATTCAACCAAAATTTCCTCTCACACTCATCTACCCTCTAACGTCGACCTCACTATACTTACAACCCTTTGCAGCACACTCTCCTCCTTCACGGATGTCTTCACAGTTCCTCATGGCTTACCTCCATACCGTGTTACTGACCAACGAATTCCCTTAAGACCCAACACTGCACCTCTAAATGTAAAGCCCTACCAATATCTTCACTTCTAGAAAACGGAAATGGAGAGAATGATTCAAGAAATGTTTGATGAAGGCATTATCCAGCCTAGTACCAGCCCTTTTTTGTCATCGGTTTTACTTGTTAAAAAACGAGATGGTAGTTGATGTTTTTGCATTGATTATCGAGCACTTCGCACCATAACAGTTAAGGACTGGTTTCTTATTCCCACGGTGGATGAATTGCTAGATGAGTTGTATGGTGCCTGAGTCTCCTCTAAGCTTGATTTGCGAGTGAGATACCATCAGATGTGTGTTCATTTTGAGGATGTCCACAAAACTGCCTTCCGAACCCATGAAGGACATTATAAATTTTTGGTTATACCCTTCGGATTGTCCAACGTTCCCCTCTCTTTTCAATCCAAAATGATCGCTATTTTCCGTCCAATGCTACGAAAATTTGTGTTTGTTTTTTTGGATGGCATCTTGCTGTATAGCGCCTATTGGGAGCAATACTTCCAACACCTCACTCAAGTTCTGCAAATCTTGAGGGACAACTCATTCTTTGCCAAGCAACCCAAGTGTGAATTTTGGCGGTCTTCCTTATCATACTTGGCCGCATAATTTCAGAGCAAAGAGTGGTAGGTGGATCCAACTAAAATTGTGACTGTCCAAAGCTGGCCAATGCTTGCTAATGTTAAACAATTGCGTGGGTTTCTGGGATTAGCTGTGTACTACCGGCAATTTGTGGCCCATTATGCTCAAATTTCTGCTCCATTGACACAATTGTTACAAAAGAATGCCTTCCTGTGGACCTCGGAAGCCAAGAAGGCTTTTAATTCTCTCAAGACCGCCCTCACCACAACCCCTGTCTTGGCCTTACTCGACTTTTTCAAACCTTTTATAATTCAAATGGATGCATCCGAGATTGGCATTGGAGCCATTCTACTTCAAGCTGGCCATCCGATTGCCTATTTCAGCAAATAGATTTGTCCCAAACTGCAAACCTCCTCAACTCACGTTAAGGAGTTTTGCGCCATCACCAACACTATGAAGAAGTGGCATCAGTATTTATTGGGTGTTAAGTTTACCATTCAAATCAACCATCAACCACTCAAGACTTTCCTGAATTAAACCATCCATACTCCGGATTAGCAATGCTGCATTACTAAATTACTAGGATTCGATTTTGATATCATCAACCGTCGTGGATGAGAAACTGACCCTGCTAATGCTTTATCCAGAGTTACTGAAAGATCTGGACATGCTCTACAAGCTGTCTCCCAACCGGTAATAGCCATGTTATCTGCTCTACGCAAATTCTATGCACAACACCTAGTTTCAGCTAATTTTGTCAAAGCCATACGAGAACATACTGGCGATTATGTGAGTTATTCATGGCACGATGGACTAGTTTTCTATAAAAATCGCATTCTAGTCCTTGACGAATCTGCTTAACAAGAATTGATAATGCATGAATACCATACTTCTCCTTTTAGGGGTCATGCTGGCGTCTAGTGCACTCTTACCAGAATTGCGGCTACTTTCTATTGTCCTCAAATGAAAAGAGATCCGAGAGTTTGTCATCAATTATACTGTTTGTCAGCAAATTGAGCCCATTAACATTGCTCCGCAAGGTCTGTTACAGCCGCTTCCTATTCCATGTAAGATTTAGGAATCCCTATCCATGGACTTCATTACCCATCTACCTCCCTCACGCGGCAAAACTGTCATTTTTGTAGTGGTGGATTGACTCTCGAAATATGCTCATTTTCACCTTTGGGAACCCATTTCATGGCTGTCAGCCTCACTGAAACATTTATCAAGGACATCTGCCACTTACATGGGTTTCCCGTTGATATCGTCTCGGACCAGGACCCCATTTTTATGAGCATATTTTGGAAGGAATTGTTCAAATCATAGGGTTCTCATTTGTCTACCAGTAGCTCTTATCATTCCCAAACTGATGGGCAAACCGAAATAGTTAATCGTTGTCTTGAGGATTATCTGCATTGTTTCGCCGCTGGACATCTTTCTTGGGTTTAGTATTTTCTGTGGGCTAAATGGAGTTATAACACGGCTTGGCACTCTTCTATAAAGATGAGTCCTTTTGAGGCCGTGTACGGACGGCCATCTCCATCACTGCTCAATTATAGCCTGGGCTCCTCTTCCATCGCTTTTGTCGACGAATTGCTCATTGATCGTTCCAATGTCCTCACGGCTCTCAAAGCTAACCTTCAAAGGACGCAGCTCCACATGAAAAATTTGATGGATGCTTATCTGACCGACAAAGAATTTCAGGTTGGAGATTTGGTCTACGTTAGACTCCAACCCTATCGTCAAACTTTGGTGGTTCATCGGCAATTTAATAAATTGACGAAACGTTATTATGGCCCATTCTAAATACTAGGACCGGCTGGAGCAGTCGCCTACCAGTTGGATATACTGACTCATTCCTAAATTCATAATGTATTCCATGTCTTTTTGCTAAATCAATGGCATGGTGACCGTGCGATTTACCTACCTACTGATCTACCCGCCAAAGCCTAGGGATCCCAACCACTCCTGCAACCCCACCAACTACTTGGATTCCGGAAGACGTTACATAGTGATCAGATTATTTTCCAAGTGCTAGTTCAATGGCAAGCTCAGTCACCAAAGGAGGCTAATTGGGAATCCATTGATGATTTTGCCAAGATTTTTCCTCATTCAATATTGAGGGTAAGGTTCTTTTTGATGGGGATGGCAGTATTACCGGGCTCATTGATAAACCCTCAGAAGCATTGTCACATCACCAGACTACTACTAAAAGAAGCACATGGACAACCTAGCTACCCCTCAAATTTCGGGACTATATTTAATTAAAGCTATAATTGTTACGTGCGCTGTATATTGTTACGCTGCATATGCTTATGTTATTTTTCAGTTCTGCCCCTTTCCCCTCTAACTGCATTCGGTTAATTCTTGTCTATATGTATTCTGTTTCGATTTGGACCACGGGCTTCTCACGAGCTGTATATCTAGCCCGTTACTGTAGCTGTCAAATTGGAGAGTAATATTCCCTACTTCGATTTCCTTTCTTCTTCTGTGTTCTGCTCTCTCCCCTTCTCTCTGTCAGAATTCCCCTCTCCCCTTTCTTCTTCTTCCTTCCATTCCACGAGCACTGTCTGCTGCTGCATGCAGCACCACATCATGAGACTTGCTGCAACTATAAGATTGCTCCATTGTGACTTCAAGGCTATAAATTCAAACCACACACACTCACAGACAAAAGTGTTTCTATGTAATGTAGGAGTAAAGCTATGCTACCAGACCCCATGATGTGGGCATTTCTGAACTAGGCCACCCTTTTTGTATATCTTGATGTGCTTCATATATTGCTTCCAAGTCTGTGCGCTGACTTACATGCGAGAAAAAAATACATTTTGCTAGGTTATCGTTACATTTCAGGAATCCTGCTGTATTTCACAGGGTCAAGGGTGTTATCTTTGAATTGCACTGAGCATTATCTAGAAAATGAATTGATAACTATTTCTAAACATGTCGGAAATAATGAGTTTATTTGATGGGAAATGAAATTACTTTGTCTTTTTATGCAAAATCCATTTGTTATCTTTCTTATTTGACACATTTGCGGCATGGTATTTTGTTTGATAGTGAGAATCGATCCTTGATCAGAAAGTAGAACTTAACTGTGAGGGAGACATCAAGCCGGGATACATTTGGTAGAGGAGAGAGGTTAACTTATCACCATAATGTTATTCCTGGTCGTAGTGCTCCGGGACTTGACCTGAACTTAATAATGCTTTATTGGAAGCCAGGACTTCTCATTTAACTCATATAAACTCTGATTTCTTCCTCTTCTTCTTTTTTGGGTTTTAGAAAGATTTTGCATGGGTATAATGCTTTTAAGTTTATATCATTGTTCAATATTTGTTCCGGAGTTTCAAGAGTGCAGAATACATGTATGCTAGCATTTCTCGGTGTTGATTTTTCCATGATAACCTAATGATGTATCTGGTCTCATATAGCACCAAATTACAGGATGTCATTTTTAGATTCAAGGAGAGGACAAACGGAAAGGGTCCTCGACAATGGTCTGAATTCCCCAGCAAAGTAGCACTGCAACTTAATGATACACATCCCACTCTTGCAATCCCAGAGCTGATGCGATTGCTGATGGATGATGAAGGTCTTGGGTGGGATGAAGCTTGGGACATAACGACAAGGTAATATCATGGTTTGTCATTGTAGCTTACTTGCACCGTATCAAAGTGTACAGTCCATAGGCAATTATGGCTTTGAATAGAACAGGACAATAGCTTATACAAACCACACAGTCCTCCCTGAGGCACTTGAGAAGTGGTCCCAATCTGAAATGTGGAAGCTTCTTCCTCGCCATATGGAGATTGTAGAAGAAATTGACAAGCGGGTTGGTTGATTTGTTTCTTCTTCATGATATTTCTATCATTATCCTTAAGTGCTGATGGATAAGTTCCTCTGCAGTTTGTAGCTATGATACATTCCACACGAACTGATCTTGAGAGCAGGCTTCAGACTATGCGAATCTTGGACAACAATCGTCAGAAACCAGTGGTGCGGATGGCCAATTTGTGTGTTGTGTCTTCTCATACGGTAAGAAGTGACAACATATTAAATTTCTGAAGAAAAAAAAAAGGAAGTCCAATACAATACAAAGTAAATAGGTATGCTTCCTATTGGAAGCACTTAAGATACATTTAAATGGAAAGGTTAATTCTGACCATCTGTGCAGGTCAATGGAGTTGCACAGCTACACAGTGACATCTTGAAATCAGAGTTATTTGCTGACTATGTCTCTATTTGGCCCAACAAATTCCAGAATAAAACAAATGGAGTTACTCCTCGTCGGTGGCTCCGATTTTGCAGTCCTGAGCTTAGTGATATAATCACAAAATACTTGAATACTGATGAATGGGTTACGAATCTCGATCTCCTTGTCAATCTACGACAAGTATGTTCCAATTCAACTTCCATTAATTTTATATATCTAACTTGAATGATAATATTGCTGAAGTACCTAGCCTTTCTCAACAGTTTGCTGATAATGAGGCCTTTCAAGCTGAATGGGCATCCGCCAAAATGGCAAACAAGCAGCGTTTGGCAAAGTACATGCTGCAAGTGACGGGTGTGAGCATTGATCCAAAGAGCCTCTTTGATATACAGGTCAAACGCATTCACGAATATAAAAGGCAGCTATTGAATATCATTGGTGCTATCTATAGGTACAAGAAATTGAAGGTACGAGAGGCTTCATTTTTCTTGCTGTCTTTTAACTTTGGGTTCCATTGGTGTGGGTGGTTGTAGCATTCATGTAAAGAAGAATTGTAATGAAATCTTACGAGTTTCAATTAGATTTTGTTAACATGCATCACCTTCTATAGAAACATAGTTGGAATTTATTTTACAAGAACCTGCTCAGGAACAAAAACATATCATTTTGCAGGAAATGAGCCCTGAGGAACGGAGTAAAACAACACCAAGGACTATTATGATTGGTGGAAAAGCATTTGCAACATATACAAATGCTAAAAGTATAGTCAAACTTGTAAACGATGTGGGCTCTGTTATCAACGATGATCCTGAGGTCAACAACTATTTGAAGGTACATTTATGAGCCAAAATGGAATATTTTGTTCATGGGACTGCTGCATGGATCAATGGCATCCATGGCTGCTGTAGCTTTTTTCTTTATACATTCTACAACATATTTTGCTTTTGCTGTCCTTGATGAGTTTGAGAAACGCAATTAGTCGAAGGAAATTGGAGAAATGTAATCAACATGAATAATCTGGTTGGATTCATTATTATTTAAGGAATTTCCATGTATTATAAGTCACACATGTAATTAGTTAAATCCTTATATGGAAAATTTTGCAATCTTGTTCTAAAATTAAGTTACACTTTGATTTGGAGTAGAGTCTATACCTTGTATACAGGCATCAACAAGCCATTCAACAACTTGGGTCTTGAGATTTTTGTTGTGTTGGTGGGCCTTTGGTTTAATTAGTCAGGTGGCTTGCCCTCAGTTTATTGATGGTTCGTATCAGAGATTTCTCTGCTATGGTATGTCGGCCAAAATCAAATGCGTTAGTAGCAGGTGTTGGCTTTGGGCTGTGGGAGAAGTTTTTATGTTTTGTTTAAATTTGGAAAGATCACTTTAAATTTGAGATTGCTCCAGGAGGGTTGGTCATTGTTGATTTGGATCGGCGACTTTATATAAAGACCTTAAACATCCAGTCAACAATTACTCGAGCCCAACTTTTTCTCTCATTGTTGCGATGTTTATTAGTGAAATAGCAAACAGTATTCCAGAAATGGTGAAGAGAAATGGATTATGTTTAGAGATATCAGTGACGTTAATGATCAGGATGCTTCATGATTATAAATCATGCTCTTTATTATTTAGTCCAATATAGGAGACAATAATTGAAATAAGGAAATTCTATTCATTTGTTAGTGGCTTGACTACACAGGAAGAAACCTTAGAACCCGCAAGATTGGACCTTCAATATCCCTTTTTCATGTCAATTTTAGGGGTAAATAAATTGCATATTGTTGTGTTTTTAGCCATTTAATTTATTTTTTCTGTATAGGTTAACTAGTAACCTTCTCTGTGGTTGATTTGTTATTTTGCAAACTTTTCAGGTTGTGTTTGTTCCAAATTACAACGTATCTGTGGCAGAGATGCTAATTCCAGGTAGTGAATTATCACAGCACATCAGCACTGCAGGCATGGAGGCCAGCGGCACAAGCAACATGAAATTTGCTCTTAATGGTTGTCTTATAATAGGAACACTTGATGGGGCTAACGTGGAAATCAGGGATGAAATTGGTGAGGATAATTTCTTTCTTTTTGGTGCCACAGCGGATGAAGTCCCAAGGCTGCGAAAGGAGAGAGAGAATGGATTGGTACTACTCACAGTCTATGAGCACCTTTATCTTCACTATGCTTCTTCTTTTTCATTTTTTTTACCTGTGAGAGGGGATATATTATTAGCTTTCATGACCCAGTAATTTAATAAACCATGATTCATTTTGAATAGCTAAGTAGAGTTTTCAAGTTTCTTTTTAGAGTCATTCACTAGGGAAGCATTGGAAGAAGACAAAATACGCGGATCCAAGCACTTCTTCTCCACCTAAAGACGCAAGGGATTTCTTCCCCGTCTTTTATCACATCCCTCCTTGTTATTATTCAATAACATTGAGAAATTCATTTAGAGGTTACACCTATGGAGTATAAGATAAGCAAAATAAAGTAGTTGTAAGAAAATGTGAGTTCATCTTATCAGAAGAAAGAAATGTAGTGATAGATTTAGGAAAACTTGATATAAGTTAATAAAAAATAATTTAAAATTTCTTGCTTTTTTGAAAGATATTTTATTCAATTGGATGGGATGGTGAAAATGTAGGCAAAATGAAGAAACTGTACAAAAAAATGAGTTAATTGTAGTTAGAGAAAATAAAATGAAAATGTAGATCTCGATTTTGGAGTAAGTTAGTAAAAAATAATTTAAAATTGTTTCTACTTTTAAAAGATATTAAATAAAGTCTTATGGAATGATAAAACCGGATTTATATAGCCGATCCTACTTAGTGAGACTTGGGTTTTGTTATTACATTATGTTCCTTGTTAGCATGCCATCTATAGATACACCTGCAGCTTTTATCCGTAGTCTTACTTCAAACTCTATGGTGCTGATATTGCAGTTCAAACCAGATCCTCGTTTCGAAGAGGCTAAACGGTTGATCAGAGCCGGAGCATTTGGAAGCTATGACTATAATCCACTCCTTGATTCTCTGGAAGGCAATTCTGGTTATGGCCGTGGGGATTATTTCCTTGTCGGCCACGACTTCCCGAGTTACATGGATGCTCAGGATAGAGTCGATGAGGCATACAAGTAAGCTTCTGACACTCAAAAATCTGTCAGATAGTTTTGAACTCTGCCAACCTTGTCGCCTCCATCAATTCTGACTGCACCTCTAGTTTCCTGAATCATATGCCGTTTCTTCAGTTACTGAATCCTTCAGAAAAGCATTTTGCTCCCCAAAAGCTAAAACAATATGAGATCTGTGATGCGGGGAACGGGAAGAAAAAGTGAGGGCGATAAAAGGGTAGGGAGAGAGAAATAGAAGATAAAAGAAGGGGAGGAGCATAAATAAACAACTAAGAATGGAGAAGGNTGAACAGTTAAGATTATAAGATGAAACCAACATGTTTTATTATATTATTATAATTCTAATTATTTGAATTGTCATGATAGAATCCTTAAATTATCCTCCTTTTAACAGACTTTAAGTGCATCTTCCGGTTTGCCATTTTGATTTCAATTTTCTTCTCCCAACCAAAATTACAGGGATAGGAAAAGATGGATAAAAATGTCCATATTAAGCACCGCTGGGAGTGGAAAATTCAGCAGCGACAGGACTATTTTGCAGTATGCTAAGGAAATATGGAACATCAACGAGTGCCCCGTGCCATGATCGGTAAAAAACTCAAGAGTCCGGTGCCATGATCGGTGAAAAACTCGAGACACCCGTTTACTTCTAATGTAGCATATGGCCAATAAAGGGGGTGGTCTGTATCAAATGTCAAGGTTCTTGTTTCTTCAAAGCTTCTAATAAGGCACTCTCTTTTAAGTCTGGCGTTGTTTATATCAGTTCGTGTTTATAAATAATTGTTATTTGTGGGTAACATTTTCTCTCCTTTAAAGGCTTTAACAGGTGGAAGGAGAAAGCAACAGAACTTTGTGAGAACTTCAGTTTTGTATAATTAAATTGTTTATTTTTTGTATTTTTTATAAAAATAATATTACACAATTCAAAGATACATTAAGAGTGTATATTGGATTTTATTAAAATGTTTATGAATATAATAATGAAATGTGGATGTTTTTGGTAATTTCTGTAAGGTGGGGTTGAAGAAAAATGACCTGAATTTGAGCTTGAAGGAATCTGATGCACCCGATGGCCTCTAGCAGCACAGAAGCAGTGTCAGTCTGCAAAAGCATCAACAGTCACCACGCCCACCCCATACGATGTCAAAAGTTAATCAGACGGCACAGAAACAGATATAATACAATAGACATATGTATATATTTAAATATTATGTTCATGGGATAAATAAATAAATAAATATTCATTGTTGGTAGATGAACTGATAAAAAGAAGATGAGGAAGACAGCCAGCTATGGCTTTACCTTTCCAAACGGGGAAACCAGCCTGTGAAGGGCTGTTATCCTATCACCTAGCTTCTCCTTTCTCACCTAATTCAGAACAGAATGAAAAGTCTAAGCTTATTAGAAACACGAACTGTTAACATGAACATAATTCTATGATTACAAATTCGATTAAATGCCATAAATTTAGAATCACCTGATATAAAGAGACCAAGTTCCAAAATGATTTGCAGAAATAGTCTTTCTAAATGATATGATATTACAGAGTTTAGTTAACGCATGCATTGTTGATAAAATGCCATGGGAGTAGATAAATTGTTAGTTTAACTGCTTCGATATCGGGCAGTGCCTCCATTTTCTTAATAATTTTGCTCTATTTTTCTCTTCCGTAATTAATATAGAAATATTGAGACAAGAGAAGGGGAAGAGAGATACCTTGAGAGGTGCTGTTGAAGAAGATTGAACCCTAACTTTCTTTGCTACTCCTCCGGTAGCAGTACTATTACACTGTTAACAATAAATATTGAACATAAATTACTTATACAATATGATACGTAGTCACTTTTTGGAGTGAATCACCCATATGAAATAAATAGAAAAATTGATATTACTTTAATTAAAAATGTTTTAAAGTTGTCACCCAAAAATATTATTCTTTACCCTCAGAGCTTTGTTACAAAGTTATCATTGGTTATTTCATAATCATCCTATCTTATGTGATATTTTATTCATTCATTTATTCTATTCATTCATTTATTCATATGAGTAAACATAAAAATTGATTGATAAACAAATGGCACATTGTCAGAGTATGCCATCAGAATATTTTTCATAACCTCAAGGGATTTGTTGTAGTACTACCATTTAGCCACCTGCTACCCACCATATCTTATGTGATGTTTTATGCATCGGTTCATATGAATATACCCTCATAGAAGTAGATAAAATTAATAGATATGACCTCATCCAATAACGTCCAAACTTCTTAGATATATGCAAAACTAAAGTTTATCTAGTTAGCATAATTAAGCCGTAGAAGATAAAGAACTGATCATGTCTAACCAACACAATCCTCTTTCTCTCTCTCTCTGATGTCTATATATATATACCTCAGATGAAATGTCAGCTTGTTGGTTCCATTCATGGCCACCGCTGCCATTATTTGAAAAGTCTAAGATATTACTGCTTAAACTGGTGACACAAGATTTAGGAGATGAAGCTGGAAAGATCTGAGGCCAAGCGGGTGGCCTCGTTTTTGCTGCGGCAATTTCTTCTTCTTCTTCCTCTTCATGGCAGCAATACAAGCTGCTGTTATTACTCTGTCTGCTGGCCTCTTTCTTCAAATGATCAGCAGCAGTAATCGTTGCTGAGATGGGATTTATGTGTTCTTCCCAAGTTTCCAACTTCCTTGGCTGAAAATCACTACTTGCAGAGATTAACCTATCCTCTTCATGACTAGCCAATCCACCCCTGAATTTAAAAAGAACCATAATCATCAAAACCCTAATAATAATAATAATAATAATAATAATAATAATAGTTTATTTCATGAGTAATTGATGTATCTATACATATTAAAATATGAACTTTACATATCAAAAGACAACTCAATCATCATGGGAAATAAAAAAGAGAGAGAGAGAGAGAGAGAAAGAAAGAAAGGAAGAGTCAAGGCGACACTGAAACTGCTAAAACACAAAAGTGTTGAAGTCTCACTATTGACACGAGGAGTACCAAGTCCTCAAACAGCTATCAGAATGCCCCAGTAATAAAAAGTTCTTATTTTAGCTTTACTTCTAGACTCATTCGTTAGTAATTAATTGATTTATAGAGCGTTCTATATAATAGTTAATATATGACTGTATAAAAAATGTTCATATTGTTAAAGATACATTTATTTTTAATCTTCTAAATGAAGTAACTACTAGTTAGAAGTGTAATTCTCGTCACTTTCTGTTTGAGCGTCTTTCCATTTCAAAAGAATAGATATTTGTCTAATAGCATACTCCTAACTGTCAAATGGCCAGGAACATTCGATCTTACTAGTGATTATAGACCAAATCTGCTTTTTGTAAAGGAAATAATAACAATAATAATAACCCACAAACAAAGGGAAAGCTACTACTTATTTTAGAAAGTGTGTGTGTATGTCTAGAGACTAGCTAGATTAATTCGTTAATGGCTCCTCTCCTCTAATTAGCTAGACATGCATTACAACAACTTCAGATAACAGCTGTATTAATCAAGTCTTAAATTCTATAAAGCTAAACCGAGTATATAGATTCACTTTTCTTATTTCATTCAATTTTACACAAAAATGCTCTGAAAAGACAAATGATAAAGAAAATAGACCAGCAACATATATGGAGATTTACTAGTGAAATCGGATCCTACATCCATGGAAAACAGATTCCTGATGTTAATAATTAAAGAAGTACAAAAGCGTTTGCCTCACAGTTAGGTTGTCCATTCTTTACCGAACTGAGAAAATCCCAACTAAGATTTCTAGAGAGAGAGAGAGAGAGGGGGGGAGAGAGAGAGAGCTTTTTTATATATATATGTATGTATACACACGCATAATTTTCTTGGATGCTGTTATATTAATCTGATTAATGAAATCGCTTTATCATTTTAAGAGTTAGGATTGAGTCACAGTAAACAAAGAGCTAGGATTGAGTCACAATAGATAAAAAGTAAATATTTATTTTATAATGATCTATTTCAATCTCTATATTTCGGTTTTGTCTCTCAATCTAATTTTTAGAACGATAAAAAAGCTTAATTAGTTAGAGGATTGTATTAAGTCTCATATTTCAGATATACTATCTAACTGATTAAAAAAAAACCCACAAATTACATGAGAGTGAAAGAAACAAGCAAATATAGAATGAGAAAGAGAGAGAATGAGATAAAGACGGAAATTAAGAACTTATCCACAGAGCGAGAGAGAGAGAGAGAGAGAGAGACTTACAGAAGTAGTTGGCTCCATGAATGAGGAAATTCATGGCCATCGGAAACTAAAGGGTCAAAAGGGAGAGAAGAAGATCCATGCATAAACTGAAGTGGGAAAAGCGACGTCGTTTGTGTTAGCAAGTCATTAGTAGAAGGCTGGTGATCATGATCGCCATAAACAGTTGCAGAAGACCTCGAGCTATGAATATTGCTCCACCAGTTAGGGTTTCCTCCCATCATTTGCTTTGAGATTTTAGACGACGATGACGACAGGCTAATTAACAAGACGATAAAACTCCCTTCACAACAACACTTCAATAATTTCAAGTGGCTAAATTCTCAACCAAATTAAAGCTGAATCCAAGTATATATGATCGATCAGAAGAACCCTTTTGCTTTTCTCTCTCTCTCTCTCTCTCTCTCTCACTCACTGACTATCTTTCCTCGTTTACGCTCCCAAACAAGCCTTTTGCTGAAGCTCTCAGAGCTCTCGTGTTGCTTTCTTCAGATGTAGTTGAAGAAACCATGTCTGCTTCTTTGAGAGATTCTCATTTTTCAATTGTTTTGTGTTTGTGGGGGTGTGGGGCTGATGAGCTTTGTTGTTTTGCTTCCTCTCTCTTTCAAACTTTAATTACTTCATATCACTGCTTTTGCTCTCACTCACACTTTCGCTTTATTAAAAAGTGCGGGGCAGAAAAAGCTTTTGGCCTCTGCTTTCGGACAAAACTTACGAAAATTTCTATCAGCATAAGTGAATAATTAGCGTGAAGCAAAATTAAAAGGGTGAAACTCAATAAACTATATTGTAAGTCAACTTTACGAGATTTA